>JASHHO010000072.1:0-48945 GCA_039763685.1 Aspergillus micronesiensis | reverse complement strand
CACTCGTAAAGCAGTCGGGATTCGAAAGCGCAAGTCTATTTCCAGGCCAGGCTCCATTGGGGAAGTTTCGAAGCTGCCTGTCAACTTGGAGTCGCTGTCCGCTGAGGGGTTCCCAGGTATGGGGCGCCGGTGGTCTGCCTCCACGGCACAAGTGGCCTTTCGAGCCGACAACCAACGAGGAGATCGATCCAAGTGGTTGTCCTGCGGAATCCCGGGGTAGAACGAGAAGTCGCAGCATCGATTACCATCGTCGCAGGTTATCAAAGCCACAACAAGCTCCTAACATATATACGGCTGCGTCACCTTTCATCTTCCATTGATCCTGTTCTATATTTCATGTTTGTCATACTTGACGTCAAGTCTTGTTTACAATACTGTTTATTCGCTCGCTTTACGCCCTGACACGTGCATATATAAAAAGCTCCTCGAGCTGACTTCCTGTCATGTTTTCATTCGTTATGTCTTCTACTCAAATACCCTATTCGAAAATTTGTGGTGTCCACGGTCGGGTTGTCCTTGGTTTTGTGTTATATGATTTGGCGGGCGCTTGAGAATGGGGTTTTGATTTGGGTGACGGTTTTTTGGCTCCCAGTAAGTTCGCGCAGTTAGTGCCACCAGCAGTACTCAAGGCCGTGGTGTCGGATGGAAGATTGGAAAGCTGGCGGTCTGGCGGTGAGCGCATGCAACTAGGAACCTTTGGGACAAGTTGGGCTGTGTGTACATAGTGATGGCTCAGATTTCTACTTGTAGATGGTCCACTTGACGTAAACAAATAAGAGCCATCCGTACCAATCTGTGGTCTTACAGTGGAGCACCAAGTAAAATTTTGATATCTATTAGGCTGTTTACGTCGATCTAGTGTTCATCATCGCCTGAGCCGGCTTGAATTTCTATCTCGGGGCTAACTTTTTTTAACAAACAAACAGTCCCATCGTTGGGTTGTGTCACACCGATGACGCTGCATTGGATGTGTTATAAATCCTTTGCGAACGTATCTCTTGGCGTGCAGCGTAGTGGAGGCGCCTACCTATATACATACACACTTTAGTGGCGTTTCTGACCAAGTTCGCAGATCAATCCCTGGGATCGACTTCATATCGACAAACAATTTGACTCCTTTCGTAGGAAAGAACAGCTTGGAACTCCGCTCAGATGCGTTTCACTTGGGAGATAGAACAGATTGCAAGTGTTATATGCGCTAACCAACCCATGCACCACTTGTGAGATGAGATGCCTGCATGAGAAGGAGTCCTAATGCCCGAGGAATCCAACAATCAGGCACTGTACTCGTGCCTGTACATATATATGCGTCAGTGCAGGCAACTATCTGGTCCAAAGGATAGGTAAACTTGCTTTCAAGACGTAAGGGATGGCGACGCAGGCCAGGAGTCCTGCCCAGTTTCTTGGGAGCCTCGGCCTGCAGACTCCCTGGGCATACATGCACGTAATCGACCGAGAGAGGTGGCCAAGCCGTGTCTATCTGCCCTAGTTACCATTTGGCCGGGAGTCCGCCTCAATCTCACTAATGCTCAGTATCTCGGACCTCTGAGGTATTATGGCAAGGTCATGCCTATACTACAAAAGTTTATATGACAAATGCCTCGACAATGTGGCCATGAAAATCCTTCGATCTGAATTATAAAATCTGTGACCTGGAAAGAGGATGCCCAGTCAAATGATAGCTCGCTGCTCAATAATGTACATAGAAAAGACCCAGACCAGACGAATGCAACAGAACAGTCCTAGACACGTAATATCATGCAAGTCCCAATAACGTTCAAGATAGCCGCTACCACAAGACCATTCTCTACTCGATGCGAATCTTCTTGAGTTTCGGGGCCGCTTCCTTAGGAACAGTCACTGCAAGGATCCCGTCTCTCAAACTAGCCTTTACTGAATTCTGGTCCACTCTCGCCGGGAAAGTAAATTTCGGCGGAACTCTCCAATATTGCGCTCGGTCGCCCAGAATTTATACACCGGCTCAGTTTGCTTCGGTGCGGAGATGTTTGTCGGGGGTTTGGCAGACGAGCTGACTGATGCTGAATCGGAGGAGTCGTCTTCATCTTCGTCTTCCACTGTAGCTTGACGAGGATTTGTGGGTGAAGCATGGTGTTCTGTGTTGGTGACCGACTCCTTGGTGGCTGTCGAATAGGAGCGCTTCGCATGACCCTTGATCACAAGTGTATGAGGGTCGGTAAACTCAAGCTCGATATCCTCTTGGTCAACGCCGGGAAGTTCTCCATCCAGATGGTAAGCCTCTTTGGCTTCATAAGCATCGAATCGGGGAGCGAAAGAGCGCACAGTTGTCACCCTCTTTGCTGGGCGACAAGAGCGGTGGACATCATAGTCATCGAGCAGACGAAACAAAGGCGTATAATCGCCCGAGCAGTGCTGGAATAGAGACATAATGATCGAAGGCTTGCTAGTCGAGTTCTTTGACTGATTCAAGAGTTTGAACAATGACGTTGTCGACAGTGTGCAACTTTGTTTGATTGTGAGGTGTTGCAGTGAGTTATGACGATTTTTTTCTCTTTCTGATAGATAGGAGAGAACAGAAAGTCGCTGGACATGCATTTATATTCGACTACATCGATTCTAGAAAATACTTGAACAGCCATTGAGATGGTATTATAAGCAGGTAAAGGCCCTGGTAGTAACCACTCCCATCTTGATGTTGCTAGGGCTTTCCAGAGCATTAGGGCGATAAGATAAGGACGAACCTTCAGGGTTCCACGTGAACCTTCCACAGCATTCTCCATATTAGATCACGTGATATGGGAAGTTGGCCGCGTCCGTGAGCTTGATTCTCCGTGTATATCCAGTGGGTGGCAAGACTTCGGGTTATCGTGCGTTGGCTCCAGCCAGTCTGGAGACTGCTCCATTTGTTTCTGGTTTTTTTTGTCTTTTTCCCGATGTTGGTGGAGAGGGCGCTGCGCGGAGTGTTTTCCGAGGGGAGAGACACAACATCAACGTTTACCGAATATTTCGGATTCCGGGGACGAGTACATCTCGAGTTGCCTGTGACCCTTGCGCAATAAATATTCAATGGCGTTGAAGTCTTTTTTGCCGAGAGTGCTGTATTTCTTGAATTCCGCCCTGTCATTCCTGTAAGGATGCCGGTCAAGATAGCCAATGCCTGGAGGCATCAGATTTGCCTGGTGGCCATACCTAGCGTATGCTTTGAAATTGCTTCTCGTTTCCTGAAGATGGAAAAGTCAGGCGCCCAGTCAGATCCCTGTACGAAGAATACCTGATCTTTGAGGAGCGGAGGAAGACACTTACAACAGGCTTCTTCTGGACTTCCCGAAGACATTTCCGATATAGAGAGAGCACCTCCCGCTGGAGCCCTGACAATCGAGCCATAGTGCGCGTAAATATGTGGGAAGCGAACACCAAACTGGCTCAAAAGAAGCGATTCAGCCAAACTGTAGCTCCAGGCATAGGGTCGCGAGCTTCCAGCCTTGGCACAGAGGAATTGGCGACATGCTGGTGCGTGGGCTTTAGGTTAAACCTCGTGGCTTTTCCGCACGCCCGGTCCGAGGTAGTACGTCATAGATATCCATGCAAGTAGTATTTGCTATTGAAGCAATTTATTGCCAACTATACGTGCTTTCCTCGCTTTCATCAGGCCTATCTGATCGGAGCAAAGACCAGCTTCTTCAACTTGGAATCAAGATTTTTTACTTCTGAATACAACCAGAGGTATCATGATATAGAAAGTCTTAATTCAATTGCCAGAGTAATACTCGGGCAGGAGGGAATACAACAAGCCACTTACTTTAAGGTTATATCTACTATGGAATGCGAAATCACTGCTGGAGAGAAGCTCGCCGTCGATGTCGACAAGTCCGCCTATTATCACTTGCACACTACAACGATACCAAGCAGACATGATAGTGATTATCCGTGTAACTTCTTTGGCCCCCTCCAGGACTTCCTCGGAACCTTCTTCCCGTCAAGGTCGAGGGAATTGGGGTTGAATTATGAATAGGACTAATGCGACCCGACGTTACAAACAGAAAGACATGGACCAAGGTTTTAGGATGCACCAACAGGTGATGACGATTTATCCCAATTCAGAGAAACTGAGATGGTTCACAGCAATGCCACCTCCAAGTTGTAAAAACGATTGTAAGGCAACTGTCAAGATCCCCGCGGGCGACATCGGGGCTTTTCCCGCTTTAGTCAGCCATCTCCGTCCGATTCCCGCCGGCGGGGAAGGGAGCTCTTATCGGGGGATAATTACAGCTCCTTCCGGCCGAGAGATCGACTTCGAGTTCCTCCCTAGAAGTACCTATCAATTCCAATCCTCAAGTCTTACCCAGTGGTCAATCAGAGAGATATTGGACAACTGCTCATCTTTGGCTACGCATCAACCTCGGATTCCATGACCCTAGTGTGACCCCATTGTGTTTAGCGGATAAACCCAAGCAAAATGGCTACTTTCTCAGTAAGTTCTATCTATGTACACGTTGTCACCGTATCAGGATAGGTCTCAATATTCTGAATGCGTTGCATATCTCTCATTTGCCATCTTTCCTGCTCTATAATGGCCCCATGACCTCCAGCTAATCTCTTTGTTTGGGAACCCAAAGCGTCTGATTCGTTTTTTGGCCAAAGACGGCCAAATCTACTATGGCGATGCCATTCTTCCCACAGGTACAAGCGATATCGCAAAAGTGACCGAAGCCCGGGTCATCCAGGGTGAAATATTTGGTCAGTATTGTTACGGATAAAGTAGCCGAAGTCAAAACTCTTCTGGCTCCTTTGGCGAGGAAGGATATCGGAACAGTGCGCTGCCTCGGCCTCAACTATGAGCAGCATGCTAAAGAGTCCAACCTCCCTTTGCCCCAGTATCCTATTCTGTTTTACAAGCCTATCACATCCATCACTGGCCCGAATGATGATATCCCAGTGTCTCCTATGGCACAAGAAGGGGAGGGCTTGGACTATGAGTGTGAACTTGTCATCGTAATCGGGAAGGAGGCCAAAAACATCACCGAGGACAAGGCCTTGAACTACGCACTTGGGTATGCTGTTGGCAACGATGTCTCACACCGGGATTGGCAAATCAAGCGTGGTGGAGGGCAATGGGGACTGGGAAAGGGTTTCGATGGATGGGCTCCCCTGGGCCCGGGCATCGTGTCCTCTACCCTGATCCGGGACCCTAATGCCTTGCAGATCTCGACAAAGCTCAATGGCCGTACTGTTCAATCTTCGTCCACAAAGGACATGATCTTTAACGTGGCCAAGACGATCTCCTTTCTGTCCCAGGGGACGACTCTCTTGCCCGTGACCTGATCTTTACCGGAACGTGAGTCTTAACCCCAATACACTCAATACACTTTATGTCGACAGCTTGACTTTGTGCCTCCTTTTTATTTGTGAAAAATTGCTAAACTATCCATTCTAGGCCCCAAGGCGTGGGAATGGGTCAAAAGCCAGCGCTCTGGCTCAAGGATGGGGATCGCGTTGAGGTGTCACTGGAAGGTGTCGGTTCCTGCACGAATCACATCATCTTTGACAAGCCTTCCTCTAAGCTTTGAAATGCATATCGTGTATGACCTCACTTATTCGATTTAATGACATGTAATTAAGACTTTATTAGACCCGGCTCTTGAAAGCAGTTAGATGCACCCGTTGTGGAATAGATACCCAGCACAGCGAGTCTTATCAAACATGTATTCATTGATTGTTCAAGAAAAAAGTTGTTGCAATTCCATACTCCCAGACTCCTAGACAATCTGTGCTCCGTACCCCTTGATGGTTTCCGCAAAGGCCCAGCTTTGAGCTTCAAGCTTCTGGTCTTCCTTCAATTCAACCCCTGTCTCCGTTATTATAGCCAACGAGTACTTATCAAGACTCCGTGCATCGCGGTACCACAGGACTTTCAGGCACTCCCGTAAGGCAGCCACCGCCTCGTCCTTGCTGATCTCCTCAGTCGGTCTCTCTTCAGGGAATAGGCGGCGAAGAATCGGAACGGCAAGGTGAGCCCCAAATCCGGTTGCCAGGTGTGGAGCAGAATATGTGGTTCCAAGAAGATCAGCAGAGCTGAGGAATGGCTTCTTGTCTCCATCGAACCCGACGACAAGGATGTGGTTCCACAGGGGGTTGAAGTCGGAACGACGCTTGTATAAAACCTTGGAGAGATAGGTGTGAAGGTTCTTTGCGTTAAGCATATTTCCATGGGTCGAGTAGTTTTCCCGGATATCAATGGACTCGAGAAGGCGGTCGATGTACTGCATATCAGACACATCACCACTGAAGCCAACGACTGCAGAGTCACCGAATACACGAAGGCGTTTCACGTCGGTAAAGCGAGCAAGAGATCCGTATGATGCTATCAAGAGATACTCTCCGTTAGGATGGCCCGCACAAGTACCGATAATTCAAGACATACCCAGGTTGTCGGCTGCGATCGCAACTCCACCGTTGAACTTCACAGCTATCACTGAGGTGCCGGTCACTGCAGGCGACTGAGTGTGGGCTTTCGGACCACTACTCTGGAGATATGACGCATTTATAGGGGCCATAGATATCGTCTCTCGGCTGGTAGAAGTTGTTAGAGGATGATGTCGAACATAGTCATCGCGGTCTGCTTACCCGACCCCAAGCTTCGGGAAAATGGTTCATTGTGGATAGTAAAGCGGAAATACAATGTTTCTCGAATTTTACTAGCGATCTGAGACTGGCGAGTTGAAAGACAGATGATCAATGTAGGGAGGGCGTGGTTGGGGGCAGTGATGGATGATGGATTTAAGAGTAAGAGCAAGCTTGGTAGGTTCGGGTGGTTAGGCAATGAGCTGACAGAGCTCTTTGTTACGTTAGCAACGACGGGCAACCACCTACAGCAACCTTCCCAAAACGCCGCACAAGTTATTGACACGCGTACTGAATCTGCCCTATAGTGATTGAAAAGTAGAGAAGAAAAGAAAAATTGATGCTTCTGTTTCCACTCAAGAATTTGTTCATAAACATAGAATTGTAAGCCAGGCAAAAGTGGCTAATCTACACCGTATTCCGCACATACTCCGTGAATCTCAGATACAACTTTGTCATTTCGATATCGGCCTCAGCTTGGGCGCGTATTGGTCAACCAAGCTATGGGTCTATCACTTCGGCCTGGATCGTAGACTCTGAATTGACCCTGCGTCGGGGTATTCAGGTGTAGCGGCCACAAAATCGATTGACTCTCTTTTGCCCGCCTGTCTCTGATCCTCTGCCTTTAACTGGACCTCCTTCTGAGCTTTCAATAGTTCTTCCTTAAATCCCCAACCGGGAAAGCTTGCCATGTCCCACACATCAAGCGACAGAGAATTGGCGTATTGTCCCTTATCAACAATCCCCGAGTGATTCATTAACTTTTGCAACAAGCTTGGGTTCCTAAGCGATGCAGAGCTAGCTAGCTTTTCGTTGAAATGAACACTTTGTTTCTTCAGGGACAGAAGTGGGCAAATTTTGCATTTGCTATAGGATCAGGAGAGCCAGGCGGAGACGGTGGTATATACTAGATTCGGTACCGGGGGAAGAGTTAGGTCTTGTATTAATGTGCGCGACGTCGAGAATGGAGAGGAATCTCTGGCCAAGGGTGTGTTGGGACGCTGGGTTTCGTCATGGGATGGTCCGAGGACAGGCCCGCTGAGATCCGGATCGCGTCGCATTTCTGTGGCCTGTGTATTATCTAAAGATGTTGAAATGAAAAAAAGCATTAGATTTGAAATTTGGGGAAGGTGGAGAAGGATCACCTTGTTCTATGACTTCCAAAGGCGCATGTTGCTGTATAGTGCATCATGCTGATAGATCAGTAGCATATCTAATGAATAAGTTCTGACATAGGTAGGTTTGTACCTGAGGGGAAGAAGGCTGTCGGTCCAGTTCATCTTCACTGCTGCTTTCATATGCTCCAAGGCCTATCATGCCAGTCTCATATGTTTGTATCGACAGGTGAGAAAGTCCCCCCAGTTTATCGGCAGGAGATTGACCAGCACCAATTCGGACTGTCGATAAAGTAAAACAAGAGAGAAGTATTCATTCAGCAATGGCATGCATAGATGACGAGGTGAGTTTCATGGTGCAAAAAGGTGCGCAGTACTCAAAAAGAATTACATAAGCAGGAGCAGCTGCCTACCTATGGTTCAACCGCGTCAGAGCTCACCGAGCGATTCCAGCTTCATCAAGTACTAAACTGCTCTCAACTCTCAAGACCAACAGCTTTTGCACCTCAAGCTCACAAATTCAATTTTTTTTGAGCATATCTGCTATCTTCTGCCCTCTTTGTTCTAATTTTAATCAACTCAGAGCCGATCTGTCCCAAAGATGATGTCTTTCATGGGCCAGCAGCCTCAGAGCGAGGCCATCGGATACTCCTTTTCTCAAACGACCAATGCTCCACACAGAGAACACTCGTTCTACCCGTAGGTTGCAAAGATCATGATGGTTTAATCACAACTGACCTGGCCCGATAGGTACACTGACAACGGCGGGTCTACCCTGGGCATCACTGGGGCTGACTTCGCTATCCTTGCCGGCGATACTCGTTCTGTTGCCGGATACAACATCATTCTCGATATGCCCCGAAAGTCTTCAAAATTGGCGGTGACGATGAGAGCGGCGAAGGTGCCCACATTCTTTTGTCGGTTGTGGGCTTTGCTGCCGACGGTCAAGCGCTAAAGGAACGACTAGACGCCGTGGTCAAGATGTACAAGTATCAACATGGGAAGCCCATGTCGGTGGGAGCGTGTGCCCAGAGGCTGTCAACTATTCTACTACCAGAAGCGGTTTTTCCCATACTATGTGCATGCTATCCTAGCAGGCTTGGATGAAGAGGGCAAGGGCGCCCTTTACAGCTACGACCCAGTAGGTTCATACGAGCGTGAGCAATGCAGGGCTGCTGGGTCTGCTGCAAGCTTGATTATGCCGTTCCTGGACAATCAAGTCAATTTCAAGAACCAATAATTCCTGGCAGCGGTGAAGGTCATGCTTTGGAGCCTAAGAAAGCCGAACCCTTGCCAAGGGCGACAGTTGAACAACTTGTGCGGGACGCATTTACAAGTGCTGTCGAGAGGCATATTGAAGTTGGAGATGGCTTGCAGATGATGGTGATTACAGAGAATGGGATAGAAGAGATTTACATCCCTTTGAAGAAGGACTAGGGGCAATTTCTCGGGACTTAAGGGTACCTAATCAATTGTACTTCCATTTTCTTAACCACACTGGGTATGGTAGCTTGGTCAGAGATAACACCTGGGAATACTTTTGCCTTCATATCAATGTCTAAATTCATAGCGCTCATCACATTATCCGTTAACGCCAAGCGATACCAAAGAAAGAGTAAATAAACTTTTTAGACCTTGAATCAGAACCGCTCCTTCATGCGACTTGACACCTTGCGCAGGTTTCCATATACCTTGCCCTGTTATGTATTAGTGGCTGGTTTTAATACATGTGTTGTTGCGCAACTTACAGGCGGGCTTCCAAGAATGAGGCTCACAATGGCCTCTTGGGCAGCAAGAATATTCCTATAGCCTCCCAGCAAATGGATCTTCTGGTCTGCGAGAACGATTCTCGTGCGGCTGGCATTCTCGATCGAATGCTTCAGTTTCCCATCTTTACCTGCGATACGTCCAATCGCACGGCTAGATGCTCGCCATGGAGAGACGCCTTGACATCTCGAATTTCAAATGACCGAATATAGAGGTCATCCAGTCTGAGAAGTGCGATTGCATCATCAACGTCAAAACCAAGTGTGAATGCCTTGACAAAGTCTTCGCCCTTCTGAAGTGCCCCCGTATCGGTGGTAAATTTTGAAGTACGCAACTCAACTGCGCGATTTTTGATATTCATGCGCACTTGTAGTTTGAGGTGTTCCACGAGAGGAGGATATATCTTACTCCACGTTGTCTTGAGCGGCGTCATTCTGTGCGGTGGGACTGGGACTTTTCGGGTTTCCACGCGATAAACATGGTTGTATCTTTCGCAGGCGTAAAAACTGGGCGACCTTCCTCATCGATGCGCATGTCTGCGTTTCCAACGGAGTCGGTAGTAGGTACAATTTGCACTTGCCTCGGCGGAGGGCTGGGCGTCAATTAAAACTTCATCGTCGTGCTCTGTAAAACTGTTATCAGTGTGTACAAAATACCCAAAGTCAGGAACTTGGCCGAACAAACCAGTGAGAGAGGGGTGACAGGTGGCTCAAATGCTGCCTGATTCTTGAGGGCGGTGGGTGCAGGCATTTTCTCTTCAGGTTTATTGATAGGGAAAAAAAGAAAGAGAAAAATAATAAGAGGAACTTGTTATTCCTTTCGTTGGGAGAGAATCAGGAAGACCAGCAAGTGGACTAAAGGATTCGAGATTTTGATGTTAAGATGTGCGGGAATAATGTCTGCTCTAGAGTGTGAAATTCTAAATTTATAATGCAAACAAGACAAACTGCTCGTCCAAGTCAGCGGGATGATTTCATGGAAATTTGCTTGAGAGCCCGTCCCCAACAGACCTTTCTTACCATTCACTTTGAATTCATACATCTTCTCTCTCGTTCGATCGTTCTGTCGGGGCTTGATATCATTGATGTCCTAGCTACATATCTCCCAAATCTCCCATATCCACTGTCACATTCTCCAGTATGTAACGGAAACCATGTCTGGCAATTTCGGACGCAGGCTGTATGCCAACATCTGGGAAGCGGCAAACCCTTTCTTTGGACGCACGACCAGGACGAATCGAATCCAACTTCTTCTGATGTATTAATCCTGGAAGTTTCTCTCGTGGTCTTCTCTTCAAACCGAGCTTCAGAAAGATACCTTATCCCCCCCCGCGAAAGACAACACAAATTACCCGGCGCTTTGCATCTGGGGGCTTTCTGGTAATCGGAGCATCCCCAAACTCAACTGCAGTTGAGAACGGGACAGCATGTGCTATCTCGTCGGAAAAAATCATCTCATATAGGATACATGCGGTTAACAAAGGGCTTCTCCGCGTGGGTCCCAGTTTTCTACAGCGAAGCTTCCACACAAATAATGATAGTCGGCCAAAACCAGAGATATCGAAGGATTCCATACATCATGATAATCAAGACCCTTCTAGCCGGATGCAAAAGTTTGCCGAACATGAAACAGATCATCAGGATATCAAGCAAAAGCACGTGGTGCGCGAGCAACATCAATCAAAGGGATCGAACCGTCACTTGATCGACCGTCTACCGCATATACCTCAGTTGCACCGCCCGACCAAGGAAGAACTTTTAGCTGCTGCTACTGGGTTTTGGTCGCGGATGAAAGTGCGATTCAAGTGGTTCTCTATTCGAAGTGTTCGTCCCTTCAACCTTGATGAAATTACCGCTCTGTTCTCGTGGGTACTCTTGGGCCATGTCGTTTGGGTGGTATTGGGGACCACCACATTCTTCTCTCTGCTTATCATCGCAATAAATACCGTTCTTGCCCAAGGTATGTTTCGGCTTATTTTTCCGATCTTTTGAATGATTGCTAACTTCGATAGAAACCTTGGCTCGGTGGGTAGGTAATTATCTTACAAGATCGTCCGGGGTAAAGGTTGTTTTCGAATCTGCTATCGTTCCTAAATGGAAAGACGGCGTTATAACTTTCAAAAATGTTTTCGTCTCCGACGGCCTGGTCAAGGCACAGGGCATGTTAGCAAAGGCTCATCAAAGACTGCGGCTGCCGTAGCTGCAGCTGCCGTGCTCCATGAAAATACCGTTTCTGAATTCTCCGAACAACGTCTGACACCTGATGATGAAGACACAAATTATACACAGTTTGACGTTTCCATCGAAACAGTTAACGTTACCTTGTCTTTTACCAAATGGATCAACGGCAAAGGACCACTTCGTGATGTTGAAGTGAAAGGAATCCGTGGGGTGGTTGATCGTCGATTCGTTCATTGGTCAAATGACGACTTAGATCCCAAGTCATATCGCCATGAGCATCACCCCGGAGACTTTGAGATCGATTCTTTCAAAATGAACGATGTTCTGGTGACTGTTCACCAACCAGACAATTTCAGGCCATTCTCCGTCAGCATATTTTCCTGCGATTTGCCTCAATTGAGGAAACAGTGGTTATTATACGATTTCATGTCCGCGAATATGATGTCGGGATCATTTGATAATTCGTTGTTCACGATCCACCCCCGACAGACGCATAGTTTCACAGGTGCGCAGCTGGACAGTGGCCTTGAAGAAGATGGAAAGCCAAGTCCGTGGAAAAAACACAATAGGATACGTGTTGATGGACTAAACATCGACCATTTGAACCGAGGTGTACAAGGCCCTTTTTCCTGGATACATGAGGGCACCGTCGACATTGTCGCAGATATAATGTTTCCATCAGAGAATGACGAAAGCCTGACCAAAGTAATGGCTGATCTATATGATCGTTTGGAAGCAACCGTGACCTCAAATCGCTATTACGATTCGACTTCGACTTCGAGGCAATCAGTCGAATCCAATGACACCTTCGCGGATGACGATAGGCGTTTCTTGGTCACTGACCTCCGTCTGCACCTGAACAACGTCCGAGCTGTTGTGCCTTTGTTTACAAGAGATCTTTCGTACATCAACAATGCGCTCATACGTCCCATTGTTGCTTATATAAATTCGAGAAGGACTTTCATCCCCGTCAATTGTCGACTTGTCAAACGGGTTGGGGACTTCGACGGAAGCTGGACCACGTGGGATAGTGGACTGATGGATGATCTTTCAGCAGCAGTAAGCATACAACTCATTACGGCTTTAACAATTGTTTGCTGACTTCAACCTTCAGGTATATGATGCTTTTGCGCGTGATGTTGTTGATGATCAAGCGCGCAAGCGTCGGTTCAAGAAGGTCGGGTTCTGGTCACTCCAGCTTGCCGCGCAGGCCATATTCATGGGAATGGCCGGTAATATAGCATGAATTGTACTCTACATTGTAAGATTTTTATGGCGTTACATTGATCTAGATGGATTTGGGTGGTGTGAACAGGCGTTTCAGGGGCAATGGTGCTCTGACATATGAAGCAATCATTTGATAGGAGTTGCAAGACACTTCAACTCGCTTTTCAAAGCCTTGTGTTTTCCTTATACATTCACTCCTCTCTGAATAACTCCTTTGTTAGCAATAATAGATCCCAGAATAACATGATATCTATATTGTTGTTCGTTTTTTTTTGGCTTACCTTGGGGGGGGGGGGGGGGAGAGGAAGCGACAGGGTCGAAACATGGCATTTTCTCTCCGTCATTTCCTCCGACCTGGATAGCCACACTTATTCCAACTTTATCAGTGGTAAGTATGGGCATCAGTCACCAGGGTGGAGGGCCAAATGATATGTTCGGTTTCGGTTGGGGGACCGATAGAAAGAGATTTGGGGGGAACTATTGAATGTCAAACTGGTACATAATACCCTCGTATCACCCAAGCTTGCCCATGCGCCTGTTCTCACCCAGGGACTACTTCGTTAGGGATGTCAGTCTGTACGAAGTGCAGTTCGCATGGCGGTACCCACCACCATAAATTAAACCGCCCCATGAACCTGTTTGCTTTCTCCGAACCGTCCCTACTTGGTCTGGTAGCGCAGAGGATCTTCATTATTTCTGAATGATATTACAAAGGATTCTGGCTATCCCATTTTAACTCTGCCAGCACTATTGCCCTTTCCGGTATCTGTTCGACCCCTCCCCCTTTTCTCTCGACTTCTCCCCACTTTCGCTCGCTTCTCCCCTGTGCCCACTCCTCTGGCTTCAGGATTACTGGTTTTTTTCCTCGGCGCCGAAGACAGACAATAGCGAGGGGCCAGGATTTTTACTCTTAGTGTTCCCCTCTTCTTTGTACTCGTCATGTGGCGATAAACGTGGCATCCATTAATATTCACCTATGTGTATTGTTTGCGGGAGGAGCCCTTCAACCGTAGATTGATACGATTGTTTTGATCGATATTGCCATAATTATAATATTATTATCAGAAGTACTTACCTCTACCCTCGGTGTTTGGCGCCAACACCCGTGAACTTCTCCCAGTCAAACCGTCTGGGCTTAGCGTCGACTCGTCCGTCGTCTTGGGGGACCAGCGCCTCCCCTGTGCAGTCATGTCGCAGGTTTCGGCAGCACAACACCGACCAACAGCTACATCGACCAACCTTCTTCTGTCTCGCCCTCCCGCTTCCCCTCTGTGCCCCGACATTCAAACCCTGTCCAGTCATCGTTGAGGAGCGATCTGGTGCCTCGTGACTGCCCAAAACCAAGATCTGACCGGCAAACGCTGTCTCCGGGCCCTGCTCCCAGTATCTCGCCCAGCAAGCCAACGCTGCCGTCGCCCTTGCAGACAAGCTCACAACCTCGGTCTTTGTCGCCGGTGAATTCAAGTCTGTCACAGATCTCTCAATCCCCGAAAAAGTTGGCCTACCCTGCTCCATTTTACGATCGGACCACGCTCAGCGCATTGCTCATGCGGCCTTCCCGGCTCCTCCGTCCGTTACCAGCGAAATCTCGACCAACACGACAGGAAAGCGACAGTTGGGTGGTCTTGTTCAGAATGACAGCGATATGAGCGAACGCACAATCGATAACGCTCGCGTCAAACTTCTTACACTGCCGGATCGAATCAATCGGCGACTTCGTCCCCCGTGTCACCTGTTAAGTCATCCAAACCAATGTCTAGAGAACGGCAGGGCAGCGCACTATGCCCCGCACTTCATCGATAGATTCAGCTATCTCCTCGCTTTCTTCTACCTCGCAGTCGCTTAAGTCGCCATTCGACGCCGGCGCCTTAAGTCAATTCGGACATTGGTAACCTGATAGCCACGGCAGGTTCCCCGGAAGCGGTCATTATACATCTTTTAAAAGAAAAACACCACGCCGCCTCCCAGAAACCAACAGCTCTGGAGGCTGGTTGATAAACAGCGAACTCTCATTCTGGGCCTTAATAAAGATTTGGACCGCGCGTTGAAGGAGAAAGATCGATATAAAAAAGGTGAAGGAATTGCAAAGCGCAGCTCCTCCGTTGCCATCATGCAAGAACAAGCGCAGCATCATGGCACCTTCGCGGTTGGCAGCGCAACGGACAATGAATCAACTGCACAACGGCGGGTGCCGGCCAAAGCACACAACTAGATGCCCAGGACCCAAAACAACAGAACCCGGCCGGTGACTCGGCACATGCAGCACAACTCGATGATTTTCCATCGCCCATCGCCTTAAGCTTGCAAATTCGAGCCGATCCGAGCCTTTCGACGACTCCCGGCATCACGCAAACCTCGCCGGCCAGCAAAGACTCCGACAGACTCATCGGACAACATAACACTCAACCACTACTATATTCACGCCAGGACTTCTCTACAGCAAGTCCAACTTCTTTAGCCAGTTCTAGCTCTCCAACAAACGACAAGGTTCCCGCTGAGGATAAACAACAAAGAATCCCACATCCTATACGGAAACCGCCCCCTGCACCACTCAATCTTGAGTCAAGGGGCGCAGGCGCAGGAAATGCTAATTTTTATGACTCGGATCCGAGTACGAGGACATATTGGAGGTAGATGAATTACCGGTGGAACGCGGTAGACGAAAAACACGAGATGATGATGATCGGGATCGTGAAACAACACTGGCACGAGAATCAGGTCTTTCCTCCTCCGCTGGCCCAGAAAACATCCAGTTAATGAGTACGTCTGGCGACCTCAGGCCAATTCTAGTGGGCCAACTGGTCCTAGTCCACAAGATGAATTTTTGGCATCTACCTTGAGTCCTCGAATCACCCAGGATTGTCCACAAATGGACACTCAGTTAGCAAAGCACCAAAAAGCCCCGGTTTACCACTGAGTCCTAGACCGGAGGATCGTCCCCCTTGGTTCGCCGTTGCCTCGGATGCCCAGAGATATGCAACATGCCCTTTCCTCCGTTCCAATGTCTTCGGGAAACAATATCTCAGGATTGGCTCTTTCCCCCCGTATGGGAACGTACCATAATCCTTTCTCTGGGGAGCCGTCTTCATCTGCTACCGCGAACTCCGCTTCTCATACACTCGTCCTAATGATCTTGCTATCCGACCTATACCTTCGATTGATGCAACTGTTAAAATCGATAGCCCCCGCTCTCCTGGCTTCAGGTCCTATGCTATCTACCAAGGTTGGTTTCGGAGGAGTACCCAGCTTCTTGCTGCCTCCCAATGCTTTACCCTTGATCCAGGTCAAGGTGTCCTCGTCCCGCCTCCGCCCTTCCAGGAATAGTTATATGGCGTCCAGACCATTGGAAGAAGAGCCTGTCTTTACTCTAAGCGTCTTTTCGCGATCTGATAACAAGAGCTCTGGCGTGTTGAAAAAGTCATCGCAGCGCTTCCTCATCTTGACTACCACTAAGGCAGTCCGCTTTTCCCATGAGACTACCCGACAGGTCCATATTCAGCGGACATTCACCGGCAAAGGTTGATGCAAGACGTGCTGCCTTGAACTCCTATTTCGAAGCTGTTCTAGATACCCCATGGATGAAAAGACTGCCTTGGTCATATGCCATTTCCTCACTGCTGACGCAATCGAACCTCGGGACGACGAAACCAGTTTGCTTAAAGGCAACAGTCAGGGGGATGCTGAAATTCTTCGCGGCCCAGATGGCAAGCCCCGAAAAGAAGGCTATCTAACGAAACGAGGGAAGAACTTTGGCGGCTGGAAGGCCAGGTATTTTGTTCTGCATGGCCCTGAGTTGAAATATTTCGAGTCCCCCGGAGGAGCCCACCTCGGCACCATCAAAATATACAATTCCCAGATTGGAAAGCAATCACAATCCACAACTGACTCCCCATCAAGAGCCGAGGATGATTCTGAAAACCAGTATCGGCACGCTTTCCTTATCTTGGAGCCGAAGAGAAAGGATACATCTGCTCTTGTCCGACATGTACTTTGCGCAGAGAGTGATGAAGAACGGGACTCTTGGGTCGAAGCTCTACTGGAATATGTCGAAAGTTCTTCGGAAAATGAAGGATCGGTTCATGGAAGCATGAAATCTCAAATGCAGGCACCCGCGAAGCCACCTGCCATGAACCCGAAGAATAAAGGCTTCTCTAACGGAGCCAAGAAAACCACCAAAAATTCTGACATCTCCGACCCGGATGCGCCAGACACAGTCCAGGGGTTCAGTTTTGACGATGCCGTTCCTGCTGATCCTCCAGTGTTCGGACCGTCCCTGGATCAACAGGGCCCTAAATCTCCGATGTTCGCCTCAAACCCTTATATTGACCTTCCCGATACGGCACAGGGGTTAAGCAGCCTGTCAGAACAGGCCCAGGCCCCATCCAAAGTGATATCTGGCCCCACAAACGGCGCGGTCATCCAAGATGTCGGCGCCTGGGGCAATAAAGCAGTTACCAGCACAAAAGAGAAGAAGCGAAGCATCTGGGGTTCCGCACACGATCGTCGTATGATCTTGCGTCTCAGCTTCAAGCTAGTAATGACCCCCCTACAACTCCTGCTTACAACAGTACCTTTGGAGATAAACGAGACTTTGTCAGGCCGGTTTTTGGTATCCCACTGGCAGAGGCTGTGCAGTTCTGTACGCCGGAGGGTATTGATGTCGACCTTCCAGCTGTCGTCTATCGTTGTATAGAATATCTTAGGGCCAAGGGTGCAGAGTCCGAAGAAGGAATTTTCCGATTGAGCGGATCCAACGTTGTCGTCAAAGCCCTGAAGGAGCGCTTCAATACTGAGGGCGATGTCGACTTCCTTGCTGATGATCAGTACTACGATGTGCATGCTGTTGCCTCTCTTTTCAAACAGTATCTCCGAGAACTTCCCACGAGTGTACTCACTCGAGAGCTTCATATTGAATTCCTGCGTGTCCTAGGTGAGTGTGCAAGCCGTACGAGAGAAAGCCCCAAGGTGACATACTGACTTTACATAACTCAAGAACTCAATGAAAAACAGCAGAAGATTTTCGCCTTCAATACACTGGTCCACCGGCTTCCCAAGGCGAACTTAGCCTTGCTGCGAGCATTGGCCCAGTTCCTGATCGTTATTGTTAGCAATTCCGACGTGAATAAGATGACTGTCAGGAACGTTGGCATCGTCTTTGCGCCTACATTGAACATCCCAGCCCCGGTCTTCTCCATGTTCTTGACTGATTTTGAACAAATCTTCGATGAGATGCCCCGCTCTAAGGCCAACCACATGGAGTCAACGCTCGATCATCCTTATGCTTCACAGGATATCCGCTCACCACGCAAGCAAATGTTCTCAGACATACCCACCACCCCTGCGGATGCTCAGGCTACTTTCCGCAGGCATGGTGATCGTGATGACCTCGGTGCGCATCATGACACAGGCTTCATTGCTATGCAGACGAACTATGATCAGCCGCCTATGGATCGATTGAATCAAGACCCGACCATGCTAGCACCACACACCGACAACTCCCGCTCTGCCAAGGCGAAGAGGAGAGAAAGCTCGCTTTTGTTCATGGAGGTCAATCATCAGACACCCCCTGGCACAAACCCACCTGACGATCGTAGTAAGCATCTGATCTGCTCCCGAATGAATCTATAATCTAACCTAAATTCCAGGTTAAATTACTATGAACTCTATGCACATAGTCAACTGGGTCAAGAATAGGTTTCGCTTTCAAAGAGGCCATTCTGGCTTGGCTCGGTGCTTCCTGAAGTCGTACTATACCACCATATTGGCGCCTTTCATGATCAAAATCCATTATGATTTGAACGAACATAAAATGACGAACATACAAGAATGACTATATTAGTCAACAACCGATTCAGGAGTGCTAATAATAATGGTAATGGAAACTTCCCTTTGCGTCTTTCTTTTTCTTTTTCTTTCCATGTCGGTTGTGAATTTGTGTTGATTCTCTATCGCATCTCTCTATTACATACCATCATGACTGTATCAATTCATTCTTAGCGCAGATACGAATGCAAATCTCCATATAGCTACTTGTTTGGATTCCAGACTCGATGCCATTGCTTTTGTATATCAATTACGGGGTGCTGTCAAGGCAGATTCGCGTCTTTGCATTCGGTTAGATACAACATGGGCCGGGTTTAGACACCTCATCTAGCCTTATTACCAGATGAGCGACGGAAGATAGCCATCAAAAGACATACATTCATTATGCAGCGCTATGTACTGTCTTGATGGCGGCCTAGAATCGTTTTGAGCGATCTCCCCTCCAAAAGCCCATCAATTCGCCGTTCTCTTTGACCCAGTCCCGAATGCTATCAACCAGTGCCTTCGCCATGCCCTTATTTTTGACTTTCCCGTCAGATGCCAGTGACTTGGTACTAAGTCCTGCTGTTGGCACATGCTCGCCCGTGGCATATTCAGAGCCCATACTTGGCAGGACGTTCTCCCCCGCACTAAGGCTCACAAATAATGCAAAAGGAACCAACCAGACACAAAGTCCAAAATAAGACGCGACCTCTGTAAACGTCGGCATGTCCTCCACCTTAATCTGGTATGGTTGACGCCAGTTGGACTCGTTTCGTGACAGGGGTAATGGTTTGAGAAATGCCGGAACCAAAGCCAATGGTTCAGACCCACTAAAGCACATGAGAGATGAATAGAGGGTCGGACAGTTTGACGACGGAAACCGCCGTAAGTTGCTAGCGTATACAATATGCGAACCGATACTGAGAAGCGAGAGGAAGAAGGGAAACCGGTCGAACACGAAAAGGAGAAACTGAATGAAGATAATTGCATAGATCAGCCGGGTCAACAGTCGGCGAGCGAGGACTGTATGCTCCTCTACGAGTTCGGATAAATAGTAGAGACCGGAAGCTATACAGATGGTTAGTCTATTGCTTCAAAAGGGAAGAAACAGACACCGTTGTTCACGGGTACTCGTCATTAAGACGTTCAAAGCTTACCTATTGCAAGCGTGAGAAATGAAAAGCCAACGACAACACCCAGATATCCTATTAATGGTAGAATCCACATGATAGGGAGTCGGAAGAACAATGCACAAGGATCGAGGTATAAGGCGACCTTGTGAGTTGATGTGACTTCGGGCAAGCAATGAAGGCTGTGCAATGTTAGGAGAGTGGGAAAAAGACGGATTAGAGAAGAATGCCCTTCTATGAGTCTAGGCAGATGAGATTGTGGTAGACCAGAATTCCACTGGACGTGTTGTTTCGCGCGCATATGCGCTTGTCGAAAGGTTAGCCGTTCTGCTTGGGGTGAGCTGTCTGTTTGCAGTGTCTCTGCCTCAGGCCACCAACCAATGTTGAACCATTGGCCAGTTCGACGGCTGGAGCAATCCGGTCGGTGATCAAACACTGCCCCACCGCCTTGAGTAGTTGAACGGGCAAAAAAAAAATTATGGTGGCAGACAACTTTCAAGGATAATCGCCCCTCGTCTCCGCTTCGGTCGCCTCATACTTGGCTGTTTGAAGTCTCATATCTCCAGAAAACAAGCCTTTTTTTGAACAGAGACGTGCTTTCATCTGGAACACCACCATGTCGCGCCCTGAGGATGTTCTGTGAGTTGTGTTATCATAACCAGACTTAACCTACGAGTTCTAACTGATACCAATCCAAAAATGCAAGACCTCCTGATCTGTTTTATGATGATAATGAATCGCGCAAATATACAACCTCGTCACGTATTCGTAATATCCAATCTGATATGACCCACCGGGCGCTCGATCTTCTCGACCTCCAAACCCCCTCCCTCATCCTCGATATTGGCTGTGGCTCGGGGCTCTCAGGCGAAATACTTTCTCAGGTGCCTCCTGATCAAGGCGGACCACATACTTGGGTTGGCATGGATATCTCTCCCAGCATGCTTGACGTTGCGCTTCAGCGAGGCGTGGACGGTGATCTTTTTCTGGCGGATATCGGCCAAGGCGTACCGTTTCGCCCTGGCTCGTTCGATGCAGCCATCAGTATCAGTGCAATACAGTGGCTTTGCAATGCAGAAACAAGCGATGTCAGCCCAGAAGGACGCCTACGCCGATTTTTCGAGGGTCTATATGCCAGTCTCAGGCGCGGAGGGCGTGCAATCTGTCAATTTTATCCCAAGAACGATGCTCAACGAAGCATGAT
This sequence comes from Aspergillus micronesiensis, assembly GCA_039763685.1. Taxonomy (NCBI): domain Eukaryota; kingdom Fungi; phylum Ascomycota; class Eurotiomycetes; order Eurotiales; family Aspergillaceae; genus Aspergillus; species Aspergillus micronesiensis. Next base: position 27,917 of record JASHHO010000072.1, on the reverse strand, counting down.
CAGCGGTGCCGCAATGCGCGCTGGTTTCGGTGCTGGCATTTTGGAGGATGATCCTGGCACTAAGAACAGCAAACTTTACCTTGTCCTCACTGTCGGAGGGGTGGGCTTCAAGGTGATATCACGGGTGTCGTTGATGGCATGGGTGGTGTGGATGTCTTGGATGCCAGAAGAAAAGCTGTGGAGAAGGGTAGGGCTTCGTCCTCCAGAAAGGGGGATAAGGCTTGGATCATGCGTAAAAAGGATCAAATGACGAGAAAGGGCAAGGTCGTCAAAGCAAATTCAAAGTACACCGGCAGAAAGAGACGGCCTGCATTCTAACTCCGATTCGGGCGAGTATTGTGAGAGCAGGCCTCTTTCACAGTGCCAAAGAGCAGTGTGGATGGCTTCTATGTCAAACAAGGCCCCCCCGGATAGGGGTTTTCGCCGAACCAACCGCTTCAGATTTAGGAGAGAACAGACCAGATGCCACGCGTCCCACGGATCTCAACACCCTCCTATATCCAGGCTGTCCACTGGATGTCCTCCTCTCCTCCTTGGAATTGGAAGAAATAAACCCACGGCCACACACCCTCTACAGCAACATAGGTTGCGTTTTGTGGAATGACCCGTCTCACAGGCGAAGGGAGTCTCTCTAGAGACGACCATAATCTAGTTTGGTTGGAATGGGTGATAGAAAACAAATTGATGATCAAATATAGATACAACTCTATTGCCAATTCATATAATTTTACACCTCTTTACCCATCGATTTGTCTGGCACCTCCATTGGTGTGTAATGGTCTTTGATAGTCTGTGGGTTAGATTGATGCAGAAGAAACATACAAACCGGAGAACAGGATCTCCAATCAAGCACTTATTAGCTTCTGAAAGCCCTCTCGTCATCGTGATATTGGTGGGTCCGAAAGAAAGCACAACCCAGGAGTCTACAGAGCAGCCTCCATTTTGTCCAAGACGGCTCTGGTGAATTCATGGGTAGTGGCCTGGCCACCCATGTCACGAGTCCTTGTTTGCCTGAAAAGCATGCATTAATAATAGCTTCGCCATGGGGAATGAGACAGCTCACCCTTCACCGATGACATCGTAGACGGCCTTGGAAATCCGGTTCGCATGATCGTCCAATCCGAGGTGGCGGAGGAGCATAGAGCCTGAAAGAATCATAGCACTGGGGTTCGCTTGGTCCTTGCCCTTGATATCTAGACCAACATGGCGACATCCAGGTTCGAAGACGGCCACATCGCGACCCATGTTACAGCCGGGAACCACACCGGGTCCTCCGACCAGGGCAGCGCCAACATTGGACAGGATACCTCCGTACAGGTTAGGCATGACCATCACATCGAACTGCTGGGGACGAGAGACAGCCTGCATCGACGCGTTGTCGACGATCATGTCGTTGACCTCGAGGGTGGGGTAGTTTTCAGCAACCTTGTGGAAGGTGCTACGGAAGAGGCCATCGGCGAGTTTCATGATGTTTGCCTTGTGGATACAGGTGACCTTCTTCCTGTTGTTTGCAAGTGCGAACCCAAACGCAAACTTGGCAATGCGCTCGGATTTGGCGCGAGTGATAATCTTGAGAGATTCCACGACGCCCTGCACTGACTGATGTTCCAAGCCGGAATATTCTCCCTCGGTGTTCTCGCGGATGATGCAAAGGTCGACATTCTCGTGGCGAGTCTGATAACCAGGGATATTCTTTATAAGGACGATAGAGGCGAAGATGTCGAGTTCTTGACGAAGAGCAACGTTGAAAGACTGGTGGCCGGAGCGTTCAACGGGGGTGAACAGAATTCCCTTCAGGCCTAGCTTGTTGCGCCTGAGTGATGCGATCGACTCCTTGAAAAGCTCCTCCGAGTGCTTGTTTCCGGTGTCACACCGCTAACATCCACCTGCTCCCATTCGATGGGAACATTATCGGCTTTGAAGATGGTCTTGACTGATTCGGCAACTTCGGCGCCAATTCCGTCGCCTTTTGGTAAGAGAATCGAGGCATTAGTCGCGATGGTCGTTTATGAAGTCAGGAAGTAGGAGATACCTGGGATGAGAGTAACAGTGTATTTGCCGCCGTACTTGGTGGGTTTGAAAATATCCGACTGAGCCGTGGCGAAGGCTAATATGGTGCGAGTTAATAAAGACGGTTTGGAAGGGACTGCCAGGCATCTTGCTGGGGGGGTAACGCACATCTTGCTGGGATCGAGGCACGGGTGAAAGGGGTTGCGACCGTAGCGCGACGGAGAAGAGACTGAATTAATTATCGGTTAGCAGGTTGCAGGCGGCTTGATTCTGGATTGAAGTGACACAGGGAGGGGCCGTGAACGAAGAGACTGAAATAATTTTGCTGGCGCGGTCGGGCGGAAGGAAGTGTGCTAGTTGCACAGGGGAAAAATGGAAGTGGGTGCAGATATGACGAGTGGACGATGACTTACCCGCGCTGGCTGCGCTGCCCTCAAAGTAAACATTTTGACGGATAATCGAGGGGGATGAGGGGAGAAGTCAGGGTGACGGAATCGAGAAGGGCTGGGTGATAGAAGAGAGGAGACGGAGACGGAGAGAGGATCAAAGGAGTTGTTGCACACGAGACGCCGGAAAAAACGGCGGATCGTCTCGGCATCCCAACTGTTCTGGGACTGACCTGCACACGGGCCGATCTTATCTTTTGCGGCTTCCCTTAGATCATCGCCTGCCCACTTGCTTCAGGGATGATGCACGTGCCATGAGGCGGTGGAAAGTTCCGAGTTCTGCTTGTCTTGAGCAGTAGTGTACTGTGTAGATAGATGTTCACCCCTGCAGTATTCCATGGGCTATTCTCGGCGCTTCAGATGAACGCGGATTGCTACTACTCGTTCCCCTGCTACGTGCCGGCTCCTTAGCGAGACCGACGAACTGCTGATCAGGCACTGACTGGAAGTGGCGTACTCGGTATCTGATTCACCCTTTGGGCAAATCTCAAGGGTCAAGTAGTCTGTACGTCAATGAAGTATGGCCTCGTGGCTGCATGTCTGCCGATTCTCCTCTTTTTTTTTTTTTTTTTTTTTTTTTTTCGGGTGGGTGGTCTCTTCTCCCTTTCTGTCTGAATCGGGAACTTGGACCGCCGCCGCCAAGACATCCTAATTGGTGCCATTTTAGTATATCAATCAGGTCCAGTTCCTTTGTTTGGCTGGTGTTTCGCAGCCCTCACTCCTTTTTCAGCCATTGAACCATGCATTATTGATGGCTTGGTTCAGGATCTTACGAGGGTTATATCCAAAAACATAACCACAAAACATCAATTCACTTCGCAATGATAGTGACTAGTACCTAGTATGACATTATCCACACTCTGGTCGGTTGTTGTCCCATATTCCGTATCCTGTATCTGTGGGCAAGACCTAGGCATAGCAGAGAGCGCTTAATAATCAAGTCAATATGGAACAGTTCTCTATAGCAGGGGTTTTTTGTCGGGGTGGATAAGGTAGGGCGGGTACCCGACACTCGTCTCTGAAGATGATACCGGCCGTCATTAAAATCATTATATTCTATGAGAGCGTCATCTAATTGAGTTGAACATATCATCCCATTGAGACCCTACTTGACTCAAGCATAGCCCACATAAGAGCTCGTGGTCCCTTATTGGGCTTCTATTGAGAGCGGTATTGGACCTGGCAATATCCTGGTTATATCCTGGATCTTTGTCTATTTCCCTTAGCACTCTAAGCGATTGCCCTATACGCACTTGAATAGTTATATGTTTATTCAACGATGACTATCCCCCAGGACCACCCCTCCGGGCCGCTCATATAAATGAACCGGCTTCATATCAAGCCATGGGCAACCTCACCCCATTCTCTCAACATTCCCCCCCAACCTTCTCAGCGCTGGCATCGAAAGATCAATTATAAGACAGTGAAAAATACATTCTAATCCCCGACTCAATCCGCCTGTCTATATTCGTGCCAACCATGAAGCTGATCACCCTTGTCTTCGCCGCTCTTGCTGCGACTAGCTCCGTCCAAGCCGCAAAGATGCACAAATGGTGCTGGCTTCCTGGCCAAGGCTGTTATATGCTCAAGCGCGCAGCTGACGTCACTGGTGAAGTGAAGCGCTCTGCTGAAGCTCTTGCTGAGGCAATGCCTGATACCTCAGTTGATGGCTTGCCTAAGTGGTGCTGGCTACCGGGCCAGGGCTGTCTCAAGGTGAAGAGAGCTGCCGATGCTGTTGAAGAAGTCAAGCGTTCCGCCGATGCTCTTGCAGAGGCTATGGCAGCCATTGACGAGATCAATGATGAGGAGTAAATGGTATGGGTCCTCCATTTCAATTCACTGACCTGGAGACTAAGTTCCTAACAGTCAAAGATTTGTTTCTAAACGAAGTGGCCTTCTCGCTGGGCGTTCCTATGACCATTGGACTAAGAGTTTGAAAGCCCTTCCTATCGACAGAAGATGAACGAAGTACCAATCTTTTATTCATTCTTTCAAGGCTGCACGCTATCTGAACCTGCAATATCGTCTTTTTGTGCTTATATGTTCTGCGGGCGGATGATAAAACTCAGAAATATGAAGCTAAGAACCATGGAAACTATCATTTGCTTTACATATCATTCGTGTGATGGAGTCGATCAATCGGGCTCCAGATGACCAGTGGAGCCATACTATGTATCAAGCCTGATCCCCCTCATATGCCAACCTCTACAATTCGAACCAGACACTGTTTTTGGGATGATACTACCTGAGTAAGCTCCATATGTTATGACACCAATATTTATCTACGAAATTTACCTCATGTAGAGTTTAGAAAGCGGTGTCGATTCTTACTGCCACACGTCAATCAGTCGATAGGACGCCTGTTTGACGCCTGTCCCTTACAAGTAGGAGTGTGTAAGTCCAGTACGTAGATCGATCATGCGAGTATGTGGCATTTTTGGTCCAACCTAGGTACTGATTATAATTTATCCTGAGTATGAAAGGCCAGCTTCAGTCTTCTGGAGCTCAAGAAGTCACCGCCCGTGGTTGTTGTTCAGCCTTTCCAAGTCCCATATTGATGATCCATAAGTGATTCCCTATCAGTGTTTTCCCACCACCGCTGGCTTTGAAATTGATAGACGGGATCCTTCGCAGGGCGATACAGTGATGTTGCCCCATAACCATCATCCACCAAGGGGGCAACTTTATTTACTGCATGGTCCCTACCCCCAGTGCGAGCATTCCATAGCCAGAAACCATATATGGCTCGGCATATTGCTGGGCATCATCGTCGCTAGTTCTAACCTGGGCTCCCTCGTCCATTTCGATGTCATATGCCGAGGGTTCGGGGGAGGCGTGGGTGCTGTGAGAGTAGTCACCCTCTTGGCATATTTGTGGCTGTGAGGAGCGACTACTTGATACAGTTTCAGGGTTGAATTTTATCTCCCTTTGAGTCGGGCAGATTTGCCAAATCTGAAGCAAGCGCGATTGCTGCTCTGGAATCGCATGTTCAAAGAGATACCGTTGGCTTGGAGAGAGTGAACCCGGGTCAACATTATGACGAATCAATATATCATCGGCCGACGAGGTCCCAAAGCATGACGCCATCGTGCCTCCTGAAGCCAGGGCAACTGGTGCGTTCGGAATTACATGCGACGAGTGATGATAGTGTTGAGATACACTGTACGCAATTGTAGGAACAGTAGAGGAAGCCCGCTCATTGCGGCTGAGTGGCTGCTGAGGCCCCATGTTCATTTGCCGGGAGAAAAGGGTAGCCAGGTCCTCCTGCATTGTCACTGAATTGTATTCGCTTGTTCGATAGCAGTGCACTTCACTATTCAACCAGTATCAGAACCTTCCTGATATTGCAGGTGTGAGATCTAAATCAAACAAAATGGGCAGCGGTTTCTCATTTACCGGTCCAGGAGGATATGCGAGACGAACAAGAACAAAAGGTGACATACCCCAGGGCTGGAATTAGTTTTAATTTGAGAAATATTAATACAATAGATCAGAAATGACATACTCTGTGTTCATCGAAGTAGGATGGCCGTACTCTTCGCAGAGTGAAGTGACAGATAGTTTCAAGGTTGAGACAGACGGACATGACCAACTACCACCTAGCTTGGAAGATCAAGTGAGGGGCATATATAACTTTTCTTTCAGGATTCGGGTGTTCAAACTGGCAATTTTGATGCCCAAAATGTGGGCAGGCAGGTTGGGCACTTGGGTAAGTAACCACTTGACATGCTTCGGCCCTGGCAAAGCAGAACAATGCCCATGGGTGCATTCACCATTCTTCTTTTCCTTGGATAATGGTGAGAAGGGAGATACATTCATCTCCTGGGGACCGACAAGATTGGACAAGAACAAAGATCCAACCCTGATTTTGTAGAAATGATCATTCTCAAGCATCGATATTAAACTCAGTGTGTTCGCATCCATTTTCCGTCACTGTAGGAAGTATAGACAATTTCCTAGGTCTCGCTAGCTAGGTGGCAATGTACGCCTCATATGTATAGACACTTGACCTACAATATGGGGTACAGATTACCGAGTACCAAACAGGTATGACGACCATGATATCCACCCCTTAGTAAGAACCAGTTCAGTACACTGAAGGAAGCTCCTTCCATTGACGGACGCAACTCGCGTCAAAAGAAGTCCGAGAGGAGAGGAGAACAACAACCCCTCAAAGGGGGGAGGGGGAAGGGCAGGTCATGTGATACATTCCTGATCAAGTAACCTCGTGACGTGCAAGGGGCACCTCCAAGGTGTTGGCGTCTTACCTAATCTCCAAGAGCTCCCGTGGCCCCAGCTTCTGCCTCGTCACATATCATCAATCGTCCTTCCCTGTTCACCTTTCACATTCCTGCTAGACGACAGTCATCTCTCTTTGCTCAATACTTTCTTCTCAAACCTAGTCCGAAATCCATTCGAAGCTGCAGCAGGAGTCATGGTTTGTTTCCCCCCACACCGGAGAAAGCAATCACTTATATTCTATTCCGAAGGAAATGCAAGCTAATTCAAAATCATAGACGTCCATCGGCACAGGTTACGATCTGTCAAACTCGGTCTTCTCTCCAGATGGTCGCAACTTTCAGGTATAGCAACACCTTCAATTATACTCTCAGCATGCTGATGACCCGCCTGCCCTAGGTTGAATACGCCGTCAAAGCAGTTGAGAATGGTGGAACAGCTATCGGCATTAGGTGCAAAGATGGCGTTGTGCTGGCCGTGGAGAAAATCATAACAAGCAAGCTTCTGAAGCCTGGCGCAAACAAGAGAATCGCAACCGTGGATCGTTATGTCGGTGTTGTAAGCACAATGATTTCTCCTGCCCAGCGACGTACCACCTCTGCTGACCTTCGGGTGCCTGCTCCAATCGAATAGGTCTCATCCGGTCTAGTGCCTGATGGGCGACATTTCGTCTCCCGCGCTAGAGACGAAGCTTCTTCATGGCGAGGTATCTACAAGAGCCCTATTCCGGTGTCTGCCCTATCGAATCGACTCGGTAGCTACGTCCAAGCCTATACCCTCTATTCCAGCGTCCGTCCTTTTGGTGTGACTGCCATAGTTGGAGGCTGGGACTCTGAAGCGGAACTTGTCGTCGATGGTCAAGTTGGGAATGGTCCTGAATCAGGGGCAGGTGGTAAGGTAGAAGGAGCCAAGTCAGGAGGTCCGGGCCTCTACATGATTGAGCCGAGCGGACTATACTGGGTAAGGTTGATCCAGCATACGAGATGATATAGGAAGACTGATAAATCTCAAGGGATACTACGGTGCCGCCACCGGAAAGGGTCGACAAGCTGCCAAGGCCGAGTTGGAGAAGTTGGATCTAGCGTCTGAAACCATGAGCCTAGCTGATGGGGTGAAGGAGGCAGCTCGCATTATCTATGTCGCCCATGAAGACAGTAAAGACAAGGAGTTTGAACTGGAAATGTCCTGGATCAGCTCCTTGGATGGGCCGACCAAAGGCAAACATGAGGAGGTCCCCAAGGAGTTGCTGGAAGAGGCAGAAAAAGCCGCAAAGAGGGCTCTGGAGGGTGAAGATGAGGAAGAAGATGACGGAACAAAGGGTAACAGCAATGAAAGTGAGCGCATGGAAGAGTAGAAAGACTCCGACAGGCAGAGATCAAGCACTCCTCCTGATTTGACTTGTCTGTAGAGAAACCAGCTTTCAAATATATTTCTGTCTAATAGAGTTGGAACAAACCTCGCGTTTGAGACAATCACGCCGGTGGACAGAGTTGTTTCCTTTGTAATCCATGACTGATTACCTAAACAAGCTTGCCCTCCGCCCAATCCCTCCTCTTCGCCCCGAGTTCGACAGCAGCGTTACCCCAGTCCTCTCCATGGTTATGCATACCCTTTTTGCCTAATCCAGCTCTTTCGAGGCCCTGCTCTTCATTCAGAACAGTGAGCACTCCAAAGATGACGGCACTCCAGTCTCTAATTGGACTCGCATGAGTCCATGAGTGACGGCGTCTGAAATGTACTCGAAGTGCATTGTTTCTCCTTTGATGAGGACCCCGATGGTGATTATGGCATCGAATGGTCTATTTGGACCCGAAACGGGAGACTGCGGGGTCGATTTAGTTAAATCCGCGGTGGAGGACGACAACAGATCGGTGGCACTGATGCCATCACCCGAAGAAGGGCCCTTCGCAGCTTGAAGTTGTGAGGCTGCGTAGATCCTGTTTCAAAGTAGATAATGTGACGTTAGAAATAGTGAAAGATAAGCTAAGAAACACCAATAGACACTCTAGCCTATGGGAGTCCTCCCTAGCTGTCTGTAAAAGGTAATTGAGGGTAGAAGTGAGAGGTAGCTCACCGCTGGGCAGCGAATGGCAGTTCGTAACTGCCTGGGACAGTGTAAACCGCGATGTTATCTTCCGCGACACCAGAAGACAAGAGACTCTTCTTTGCGCCTTCCAGAAGGGGACCAATGATGCCCATATTCCATCTTGCGTGGATAATTGCAATGCGTAGCCCGGAGCCTGCAAGAGCGGGGTGATCAGCAAGTAATGGGCATCTTGACAGGAATTGCGAAGACGCACCATCATAGGTTTCCGCAGCTCCTGGTCCTTTGAGGGATGCCATTGTGCCAGAAGCCTATATATCCGTGACGTGAAAGATTGAGTAGGTGAAGTTCGACGGACGAAAGGGCAATTGTGTATTTGAGGTGTGGTGAGGTAGGTACAACACTGTGGGGTAACAAACCGTGCAAGCTCCCCAAGTCATGGGTCGGAACCATTGGCGGAAATGTCCATTTTCAGTCTAGCGGCTAATTGCCAGTCCCGACTTCTCTCCCGGCATTGTACGAATGTTGCAAGGTCTGCTTATTCTACTTCTAAGAGGGCGGTTATTTCACCCAATCGGCACCGCCAAGGAAAAAATTCAACAAAAAGGCTTGGTAGACACAGTTCGACATACACCGGGACAGTGGGATGTTATCCACCAATTAGGGCATTGGGCAGCGCATCAGACTAAAAACAGAAGACGCTATAAGAAAACGAGATTGGCCACCGTCGTGATCCGCTATAGCCGTGGCGGCTGTACTCTACTCGACAGTCACCGACTTCGCAAGATTGCGAGGGAAATCAACATTGAGGCCCTCGCCCACAGCAAGCCAGTACGCGATCAACTGCAGAGGAATAACGTTCAGGAGACCTTGCAGGCAATCGACGGTCTTTGGGACGTCGATCTTCTCCGTTTGTGCATAGGAGAACTCAGGATCGTCATTGTTGCAGATGACGATGGGACGGCCACCCCGGGCAATGACTAGATGGTGTCAGAAACACAGATACCCATTGTAAAAAGAGATTTTATTTGACTCACCTTGCTGATACGCATTGAGCGACTTCTGGAAGATGTTGTCTCTGGTGAGAATCATGATGATGGGCAAGTTCTCGTCAACGAGAGCCAACACGCCATGTTTCAACTCGCCGGACATGACAGCTTCACAGTGAAGATACGAGATCTCCTTAATCTTAAGAGCTCCTGTAGGTTAAATTAGCGAGATTTCAGCAAAACGATGAGGATCCAACTCTACTGACCTTCCAGAGCGGTAGGGAACTGGCTGCCCCTGCCCAAGAGTAGCAAACTCTTCTGGTTCTTAAAGAACTTGGCGCACATCTGCTTGATAGGCTCATTGAGCTTCAAATTTCTCTGAATTGGTCCGAAATCTTCGCAAGCCCCTCCATAATCTCCTCTCGTCTCTTCTGCTTTGATGCTCGGTCCTCACTCAAAGAAAGCGCGAACATAACCATAGCAACAAACTGAGATGTGTATGCCTTTGTCGAGGCGACGCCAATTTCAGGGCCTGCATTGATGTGCACACCGCAGTGAGTCAAAAGTGAGATGGAGGACCCGACAACGTTAACAATTCCCACAGTCAAAGCACCTCGTTCAAGACAGTAACGAAGTGCCATGAGTGAATCAGCAGTTTCTCCAGATTGGGAAACGAAGACACACGTGTCATCACGGAAGACCGGGGCCTGTCTGTCTAAGAAGTCCGATGCGAGCTCCACGGAGATAGGTATTTCGGTCAGTTCCTCAAACACCCCACGCACGGCCATACAAGAATGATAGCTGGTCCCACAAGCGACAAAAATGATTCTTCTGCAACGACGGATGGTTGATATGTACTGGCGAAGGCCGCCAAGCGTGACTTGCTTGTTTGCAACATCCAGACGACCTCTCATGGTGTTCACGACGGACTCAGGCTGCTCAAAGATTTCCTTCTGCATGAAATGATCGAAGTTGCCCTTCATGATCTCCTGCAATTCAAGCTCAATGGTCTGGATAGCACGGACATTCGAGGTTCCATCATCCTTCGTCAGCCGATGAATGTTCAACTGGCCTTCATGAATGTGGGCAATATCATCGTCTTCCAGATAGAGCACCTTCTTCGTATGTTCAACGATGGCAGATGGTCAGACGACAAGAAGAACTCCGCAGGCTGAGGAACACCATCATCGGACAGGAAAGCACGGGACTGCGAGCGGTGAAGGAGAGATTTGTCCGGGGGGGCAAGAAGTCCGGTCGCGGACTTCTTGATGGCAACGTTTTGAGAAGCCTGTTCTGCTGGAAAGAGCTCCGTCTTCCGAGTACTCCACATCCACAAAGTCCACCTTCATTTTCTTGGATGTCCTCACACCGATGACAAGGGGAGATCCCTTTCTTGCTGCGATCACCTCATGAGGGAAGTGCACAGATTTGATCAAGAGACCGAAGGCACCCTCAAGCTCCTTCACCACAGCCTTAGCCAGCACAGTGAAATCAATGTCAGGTTGCTGGTCATACAGATATTTCGTGAGTTTGGCGATGCACTCTGTGTCTGTCTCGGTCTCAAACGGAATCCTTTGCTTTCCAGGAGAGCCTTTAGCTCTTTGTAGTTGGTGATTATACCATTGTGGACAACAGAAAACTCCCAATTAATATCGGATCTAGGCGCAGGTTTATAAACATCAGTAAAGACTAGGCAGGGCGATATGGACAGATAAGATAGTAAACTGGATTGGTGGTGGAGCGTGTTGCACTGACCTGTGAGGATGGCAGTTCTGCCGGGAAGGGGTTCCATGAGTGGCCCAGCGAGTGTGAGAAATACCAGCATGGGACTCAAATGTTTTGGTGAAGTCAGGCTTGGATTCTTCGATGAGTTCCTTCAACTTCGCAACCTTGCCAACTTCCTTGAAAGCGCACACTTCGTGCTTCTTGTCACCATCAACGGCAAGGCCCGCAGAATCATAGCCACGATACTCAAGTCTCGAAAGGCCTGAAAATTGTCCCGAGAGATGTAAGTAAGAGGCAATGCAAAGAAATTGTGGGTAACTCAGTGCCAGGCCTGAGTGGGCGGCCTGATAGCGACGGGATAGGCGACGATGACTGACCATTAAGCAAGGTGTCGAGGATAAACCGGCGGTCTCTCTCAACGAGGTAGTTGATGTAGCCGAAAATTCCACTTCAACCTTGTCAGCAATTTGGTGTCTCGCAGTCACGGAGAGTACTGGCTAACATACCACATCGTGAACTTGGGGTACGGTACAAAGATTCAATCAAATAGAGAAAAGGGGGCAGATGTGCGTGTGTCACAATCGGAGAAGGATGCTGTTGGTTATCCTTCTCTGTTCTATCTCTTGGTTTACTGTTCGAGAAGACTTTGTTGGAGACCAGTGACACAAGCAATGCTGTTCCCTCCAACTAAAGATGTCAAGAAAAGACGATGTAATTTGGAAGGTGGGGGGGATGCACAGATATGTGAGGTTCGGTGAGGATGCGGGGTTTGTTTGTTCGGCGGTATGATGGCCGAGGAATAGAAGGAGTTGCGAAGATGAGATGGGAGGAAAGAGTTGAGGTAGCTGGGATCGACAATCGGTGGGAAGGAGGAGGGGGGACAGCTTTATGTTTTATGTTTGAGATCGGCCCACACACACACAGACAGACCAGGGAGGAAGCTACCTACGTACTCCGTACTAGGCTAGGAATGGCCCCAACCGGCTCAGGGCGAAGTTGTCCAATATGGGGGACCCATCCATCAGGGTGTGGGCCAATAATTAGCACTGTCTGCGCCTCACACAGTTTGCTGAGGCATGTCTCACCTCTGACTCGGCCCAATCCCGTATCTAATCATGGCGTGGCTGAAAGAATCTAACTCGTCAGGGAGGGGTGTACTTACGGATTACGAAGTACCTGAATACCTTAAGTGCAGGGACACGGTACCCTGCCTTACCTAGGTAGGTACCATACCTAGTCCCATCGTTGGGTATGTGTGTACAGGACACAGTACCTAACCTTACCTATGTACCTGGTAGTACGGATCGCGATACGGTATCATTAGTAACCCTCGTCTCCACAAGATCAAAAATATCAGCATTATTTTTGGCCACTTGCCTCTGATCTTATATGGTTTTGGATCTCTAGCATGGCTATTATTGTCTCACATCTCAATTCTCCCGCCCAGAGTTTCTAATAATAAACCTGGGCTTTTCTGTAGCTTGGCAGTTTAGGACTTATTTACAGAGTCGACCAAGCAATCCTGGTTTCTCTCTTCAGGCTTTGATTTTCTTGCCTGCCCTGCTGTCACCATTAGCCCCTGTAGCCGACTCAAGATGCGACCTTGCTGATTCGCAGGCGATGATGATAGGTGGTGGCAATAGAACTTTGTCCCGGTCTTTGTGGTCCCGTTGGTTCCACCCACAATGATTATAAGACACTACGGTCTCTCTACTCGTCTCCCATTCGGTTGCTCATGTTTTGATTTTTTTTTCCCCTGTCCTTCTTGCGTGAGTAAGGAAAGGACTTCAAAGTCGGTGGTCTTCAGGTGAATCATTCAATGACAATAATGATCTAGTCCTTGCAAAGCACAAGGAAACCAGCTCCTAGGTATTATACACCTTGACATAGTTAGGTACTGGGCTTTTGATACCTTGGAACGGCAATTCAAGTTTCATGGTTACAAACAAAAACTGAAACACTTACCGTCCCAGATCCCACTCCTTTCCCCCCTTTCTTATCATAATAATACCGGTACATGGTAGGAGAAAATACGGTTACTACTACAATAAAGGTAGGCACTCAATAAATGACTAATCCCGCCTAGTAGTCAGGTACCTTGCAAAGTGAACTGCCCAGCATTCAGAACTTGTTGGCTGGCGGTGCAGAATATGATAACAATAACACCTTACTACCTAGGTAAGTATGGATGTACTACATAATGTGCTTTGCTTTATCCACACATCATCCCTTTCTTTTACCATGGCGAAGTGGAATACACACATGGTACTCATCTGACCTTCACTCTCCTTCAGGAGCACTTGGACATGAGAGAATACGAATGGGCAGCAACCATCTAGCGCATCGGCATAAATTGACTAGGCTTTTCGAGAAGACCAACGAAAACGTGACTGAGGTTCCAAGGTCCGGGAGACTTGAAGTTACTATTTTTGTCAATAGCTTGGTACCCATCAATCAAGTTTGCCTCCACCTGATTTCTGGAAATATCATGCCTCCCGCTTATCCGAGGAGACACTTGTGTCCCTGACTTGGAGCTAGGCACGCCCCCCGGGCATATGGAGACCGAACGAACCCACGAAGTGTTCAAGAAGCCAGTACTTGACGATGGACATGGCATGCCTGACGTGCTCATACCTGCAAACATCACAATTACAGTATACAGTGAGTGCCTAGGTCACAATGAATATTTACTGGCCCTTCTAATCGGCAACTGGACAGCTTCCTCGAAAGAATACCTACCCTTCGTGAAAAATAATGACATGATTAGCCAGGCAGCGCATATAAGGCAGAGACTGGCTTACCCTGGCTTGGGATGGTATAGAAAGAGCAAGGAGCGAAGAGAAAAATCAGGGGAGTGGTACCTAGGTAGGCTAAACATGTCAAGAAGCTGTAGGAACAGGTCATGGAGAAAACTGACATAGCGCGATCTCCACTGGTATTCGCATCGAGTGGTGATTATTTAAGGATCAAACGTCTCAGGGTGCTATGCCTCCAGACGACATACAGATGATCTCTGATATATTTCAGCATCAGTGATGGAAGTGAACGTTGCCAATATATATAATAAAACAACTCCTGCTGTATACACTAAGGGAAGGTAGGTTTTCAGTGGGTGGCTGCATGAGAACTGACGTCAGCAATCCCTCAGGTGACAATGAAACAGTAGTGGATATTCATTAAGAACTGCGCTTTTGCTGACGAACAAATCATATTATACTGAAGAATTATACGAGTAGTCGAGCGTTATCCCTCTATCTAGATAGGCAGTTGGCAGTATAGGTAGGGGCGCTTTCGTCAGTGCAGGTCGCATTGTTCCGTGCTGGACGGAGCCCATCCCTGCGAGGTGTGGCCGAGTTTCTGGAACTAAGGAACGTCCGCCGGCGTGGTAACTCATTTTCCTCCCTCTCTTGTCTTTCGCTGCCTCGCAGATTTTACTCAACCCAACAAGACAACGTGGACTCCCATGGGCAATTCAAGTGGCGAAGGGGTCCTTTCATATACCGTGTGACGTTTTCCTATGAATTCCTCAGCCATCATACCCCCCACTCCGGCCTACTTCGCGTCTTGATGGTCCTTGATCGCGTTCGCGAGGAAGCACTTCGAAAAATTTCCCAAGCATTTAGAGGAATCGCTGCCCTGCCTACCTCCACAGTATCGACTTTAAAATTCGTTTGACCGATTATTTCTCTCTTCATCGCCGGAGGCCTTTTGTTGTTTCCACTTCCAACACCGCCCATTCTTTGCAGCACGTATTTTCCCGACCGAACTTGGGACTGTCAAAGTCAGCGTCAGGAAAACAATCCTGACCCTAATCCAGCGCATGGTCCCATACAGAACGGTCAAGGATGCTGCCTTTGCGTTGCACGCGTTTTGATTTCGGCGCGTAGCCATTTTCATTATGTCGCGATCGTCGGCAGGGTTCGCGGACTTCTTTCCTACTGCACCATCTGTCCTCCAGCAAAAGCGACATAGGACCACTCGGGATCGGTCGCAGTCTAAAGCCCAAGCCGGTAACGAATATGTGGATGAACAACCAATACCTCAGAATTCTGGTGGTATCCATAGACTGCTGAGCAACAGTTCTACTTCGGATCGAATTGAAAGGCCATTCGACCACAACCCGCCCGCGGAGGTCGTCGGAGATGGCTCCGCCATATCTAAATACACCCTTACTTCGCCACCCCGTTCATCTGCGGCTCAGGTTAAACCGTCAAATGTTTTGGAGACGCGCTTCGAAACTTTAACCCCGCTCACCAACACCGAGTCATCACCACCGCGGAAGACTGGTTCACCAATTCCCAAAGTGCGGGATGGGAGTGCAGGAGAAAATCATGGTCATCCTAACAGCACCAGCCAATGTCCTGATATAACTCCTGCTCATACACCACCAACACCCCAATCCCAAAGTCGTCGCTCTGGTGAGGTTAAGGGATACAAGCTTGTCTATGACCCAGATACTGAGAAACGCTCGTCCTTGAAGGAGAAGCGAAAAAAACCTCGCTATGTCGACATTGTCTTGAATGACCAAGACACTTCCCCGGCAGACCCCCGCTTAGCTATATCAAATTACACACGAGGTGCTGGGTGCAAACAGAAAACAAAGTACCGACCAGCTCCGTACATCTTGAAACAGTGGCAATACGACCCAACAACCACAATTGGACCAGGTCCACCAATACAGATAGTCGTGACCGGCTTCGATCCCTTAACTCCAGTTGCACCAATCAGCGCTCTGTTCTCCAGTTTTGGCGAGATCTCAGAAATCAATAACCGAACGGACCCGATCACTGGAAGACTTCTTGGAGTCTGTTCCATCAAGTACAAAGATAGTACTTCATTTCGAGGAGGCGGTTCAGTGTCTGCCGCAGGCGCTGCAAGACGGGCTTTCTATGAATGCAAAAAGGAGCAGCGCGTCGGTACCCGCAGAATTAGGGTTGAGCTGGACCGAGATGGAGTCATCTCTGAGAGGCTTGTGGCAAGAGCAATGGATTCTCAGAGGGTGGGACAGCTCAACAAACTGCCCTCTACCGAGAATTCACGCTCCGAGCCTGTACCGAAGAACAATGAGCCACCCCGACAGCGCCAAAGGGCCCTTCAGGAAAGCTTTCTACTCGTCCAACTATCACAATACCAGAGGCCCGAGAGCCAGCTTTCTCAAGCCTTCCGTACCATCGTTGGTCGAAGAGACGCCTATATTGACCCAGATTAAACGTGATCCATATATCTTCATCGCACATTGCTACGTTCCAGTCCTCAGCACTACTGTTCCCCATTTGAAAAAAAGACTCAAATTATTCAGTTGGATGGTTATCCGTTGTGATAAGACTGGGTACTATATCATTTTTGAGAACTCTCGGCGCGGTGAAGAAGAAACTGAACGTTGTCACAAGATGTGCCACATGAAGCCGCTGTTCACGTATATCATGAACATGGAAAGCCAGCCGTATGGCAATCCCAGCTATGAGCGCAGTCCCAGTCCAGAAAGGTTACGAGCAGAGCAACGCGCACGCGCTGAAGCGGACAGACTAAAAAAGGAAGCGGAATTGGACATTGAAGAAGAGAAGAAACAACGGGCTATTGATCTGGATCCTTGCAAGGAAGTCTTGACGATTATAATTCGAGATCTCAAAGATAAACTTCTTGAGGATGTGAAATCACGCATAGGTGTGCCCGCTTTATATGACTATCTTGACCCAGCCCGGCATTCGTCAAGAAGGCAACAACTAGGCATCCCGGATCCTGAGGGCATGAGGAGGCCCATGTTCCGAATCGAAGTCGATAATTCGATTGGGACGCCGGACCCACGTTCTGGAATGTCTAGTATTAGGCAACCTTTCAATGCATCCAACCTCAATGTTCTATCTCTTCCGCGAATTCGAAAGTCTAACCGCCTAGATCGAACAGGTGGCGCTTTCCTGGATGAGAGGCGCAAACAGCCACTGAGAAGAAAAGAAGTGCGTCCTCTGTATCACCGTCTACAGCAGTTACATGATGTGGATGACTCCGATGAGGAGCAGAGGACTCCTTTTTCTAAAGACAACGATGATCAAGAGAGTCGCCCTGTCAGTCGGATGAGCTCAAGATCGTCAGTATCCGACGAGGGTGATGTCTTTATATCTCAATCTCTAGGTGACGTTGCACATGACCCGGAGACAATTGGAAGCGAAGATGCTAGCAACTCGCAAGAGGCTGTTTTTGAATCACTCGGTGAACATGTGCACCATGATTCTGATGAACTTGCCCTCGAATCACGCAAGCGGAAGAGGGCCGGAAAGGATACCAAGGCACGCAAGAAATTAAGGGAAAGCATTGAGCTGGTTGGCCCTGACAGGATAGCGGACGACCACACAACGGAGGACATCGATCGTCCGGTGCCGGATAATGATGCTTTTGCGACAACTGGAGGGCCTGCTGATGGTTTCCAGCATCCACACAAGGAAGACGAGCAATCATCCAATCCAGAGCAACTTATCAGCGAGGCACCGTCGCATGGAGAAGACAGCACGGCTTTGTTCCGTTCCATTGATAGGCCCAATAGTGCAGCAACTTGCGAGGACCCAAGGCCAGAGGAAGTCCGGTGGCAAGTGTCAACTGATGAGCCTCGATCAATCGTGGAAGATGACAAATCAATCATTCTGGATTTAGATGGGTGGCAGAACCTAGTTAAGGATGAGGAGGACCTATGTTTCCTCCAAGGAGTCCTGATCGAGCACACAGCATCCGTCATCGGAAATCTTCCGGCTTGGGCCTGGAGACAGAAAGAGATCAAAGCGCTCAGCCACCCTGGGAATTCAGGGCTGGTACACGAGGAAGCCAAGATCAACGGTTATTATGTGCGGAATCTGACCGGCGCCGCTCGCACCGAAGGGAGGAAAAAGATTTTGGAGTCGGAGAAATCAAAATATCTGCCACATCGCATCAAGGTCCAAAAAGCACGCGAAGAGCGTGAGGCAAAGGCAAAAAACGACCCTCACACCGCTGCTGCTGAAGCTGCGAGAATCGCCGCTGCTAAGACTATGTCCAAGTCAACTTCCAGATCGACCAGAGTCAACAACCGCAGGTTGATTGCCGATATCAATGCACAAAAACAAGCGCTCCCAACCCAGAGCGGTGACAGCGATGTCTTGCGCTTCAACCAACTGAAAAAACGGAAGAAGCCAGTGCGTTTTGCCCGGTCAGCCATCCATAACTGGGGCCTTTACGCCGAGGAAAACATATCGGCAAATGATATGATCATCGAGTATGTAGGCGAAAAGGTGCGGCAACAAGTGGCGGACATGAGGGAAAGACAATACTTGAAAAGCGGTATTGGAAGCAGTTATCTTTTCCGGATTGATGAAAACACTGTTATTGATGCCACCAAAAGGGGCGGGATCGCTCGGTTCATCAACCACAGCTGTACTCCTAACTGCACTGCCAAAATTATCAAGGTTGATGGGAGCAAGCGAATTGTTATATATGCCCTGAGGGACATTGAAAGAGGTATGTACTCACTCCAAACAAGCCCCGAAATATCAGTGGAGCAGCGAACTGACTTTGTTACAGACGAGGAACTAACTTATGACTACAAATTTGAAAGGGAGTGGGACAGCGACGACAGAATCCCGTGTCTCTGTGGTTCACCTGGATGTAAAGGTTTCCTGAATTAGGTCACTCAGCTCAGTCCCCATGTATGAGCATCTCTTCACTGTCCCACGAGTGGTGACATCTATTTGGTTTTCAAACCCCCAACTTGATCCTTGACGCAGGCCAAGCTTCCCAGCATCTTCGATCAACAGCAGCATCCTTCTGTGGCGTTTCGGTGGGCATATGGCCAGGAGTTTTGCACGCGCATCTTTGATGCTCCAATGCATTGTTTTTTTTTTTGCTGTAATTTCCCCCTCATTGCTTTCTGGTCAAAGAAAGGCAGTCATGTACCATATACCACCATAGGACACCAAAATAATCAATAGTGCTCGTAACACAATCGCCTCATCAATGAAGTTGTTGGGACGCGCTGTCGCGAGGGAAACTTTTCAATGGGGAGCAGTAGCCAGTGTAATCGCGGGCGGTACATGAGTCTGCACAATGTGGGGGAACGAAAGGCTATCTCGCTTGGCTGGAAGTTCCATGGCGTTGTGTCGAATCAAACTAGCATGCATCAGCAACGAGCATGTTGGTGATGGCCAGAAAAGCGACTCACCTAGATGGCTTGGTAGAAGGAAATTTGGATGCCTTCTTTGACAACATATTCGTGCCCACAATTACCACAAAGAAGTTTTCCCTCTGTGACTTGTGTCTCCAGTAGCAGTCTGTGGAGCTCTTTCAATGTCGCCTCGTCCTGGAGAGCATCGCCCTCGGGCTTCAGTTGAGAAATCGGAGGAAAACCTAACTTTGGGAGGTGTGAGTAAATCTGGTTGCTTAACAGTGAGAAGGCATGTAGATACCTCACTAGCCATCGTTTGCAACGCCCCCCAGTCAATTCTAGGGAGTATATTACGAAGAAACTCCGGCTGGAAATCACACTCCTGTAGCTCCAACTCGCGTCACGGAAATGCAGTGGGAATGATGCAGGTGAGGTCTTGCACCCCTTCACAGCACAAGCCAAAAAGTTGGCAGTAATTAGCTTCATGTTGTGGACTGAGTACCCAAGTCGTAGATGGACTTATACGACTATGAATCTGACAATGTACAGGTGTGATAACTCAAGTGGTGATTGATTATAGGTAGGATGGAAAATTTCAGTATTTGGACCCTTCCCTTCCCACCATTGAAAAAAGAAAATTAGGTGGGCATGAACTCCACCTCCGCATCCGTCCCCCCACACTGGGCATATCCAACATGCTGCATCTAACACGATGATACCAAAACATCCATGTCATATGGTGGGAAAAGATCAATAACTAATGATTTACAAATTCATCTAACAACAACGTCCACAAGATCGTCATCTGCAATATCATAATCGGCAAGGCATCGATCATGCTTCAGTCGCTCACCATCAAACGTGAGATAGACATCTTGCTCTAGAGAGACATCCCTTGCACCACGGAACTTAGTGATCAGTTCATAGACCCTTGCATCATCGAAGCAATACTTATCTCTAATGGTGGAAGTGTGGGGCACTTCAAAACAATCCTATTCAATGTTGGTCGCCCGACAACATCTGGATTCCATGGCAAACTGTCCGAAGACACCCGCCGATTTTGCGAGGACTCAAGAGTACCGTCCGTAACTGCTTCCATATGGACGCGGGCTGTCCCATTCGCGTAACGCTGGTAGTCGTCCATGAAGGAGCTACCAAACCCTATTCCCAGACTTTTGCAGGTTGTCACATCAAATAATCGTTTGCCTTTCCATGTCAAATAGACTGCCGACTGAGATTCCCGAGATAAATTCTGATGGTTACACCAAGCAATTCGAACATCTTTCAATGATTGTGACATCTTGCGCTGGACAATGAGAGGCTTTGTATGTTCGAGTTTAGACGTTATGAGGATCTGAATAGCGACGTCCTCGTGTGCAGCATGATCTGTTAGGGCCTTTGCGCCAGCATACATGGTATCGCCGGGGCTGTATTGAGGACTTGATTGCCTATCTGATTCTTGATAAAGCATGTTATGGGCGTCACCGGGGTTGGGGCTAGAAGAACGAGGTGTAGCGCTCGAAGAACCGGTATGTTCCCGTGCAGAGGCATCTGATGCGATAGAATCGGTATCATTGCATCGTATGAGTGATATCTCCGGTGTATCGAGGGAAGGAGACAAGCCAGCGATACCTCCACTAGCAGCACTCGCGAGTTCTACTACTGGGGGCTGATCTTTCTGGTCCATGGGGATTCGGTGACAGCATTGAGATTTGCAGATGTAGCATCGTCAAAGGACCGGTTACCATCTTGTGAAATTCGTCGACGTTTATGGCCAGTGCCTTCATCCGCACAATTGTGTCCTGACTTGTTCGTCAGATTCTCTCGCGCCTCTTTACTTGCAGCAACAATATCAGCGTATGTTTGATCTGAGCGGCGATAGAAGTCTGCACTGGTGTTTTTCTCCCCGGGTCGCCCACGAAGGTCGCTTGAAGAACGATCGCATGATTATGAAACGCTCAAGGGCCTTGATCAGTACAGTCAGCACGGCATCTTTGTACTCATAAGGCTGGCAGGGACATGGCTGTGACGGGTGTCGTATCTTGACTACTTACTACTGGTGCTAGTCCGCTAGCGCATAGTGGGGTGGCACGTGCCCTTATCTCAACGCCATTCCGTTTCTGCAGCCACTATGGTATCTTGGCCCTATCGTCCACAGCGATACTGATAGATCAACAACTGCATCCTACCCCATTTCGTTTCCCAATTCAGCTAACTATCTACTCCGGTTGGGGTGATATCCAAGTGAATCATGGAGAACGGGTCGTCGTCGGAAGGCAAGGATCCGTCCGCCTTTCTGGGGGAGATAATTGAGCGCCGGTTACAGTCAAGTTAAATTCAGTGTTGTCTACAAAGGTATGTGCCACTTGTACTACAAGCTTAATATCAGCATTAACCCTTCCCAGGTGAACTTCAATCGGTAGATGGGTACATGAACATCGCGTTAGAAAAGTCGGAGGAGTTCGTCAATGGGCGGTTAAGGCGGAGTTATGGCGATGCATTCGTTCGTGGCAATAATGGTATGCTAATCAATGTCGGTGTCGTTCATATTGCTAAATCAAGTCTTTGCTTCCCCCTTTAGTCCTTTACATCTCAGCCCGTTGAGGGACTTGGCTGGCGAGGCGAACTTTCGGTGGTCGCTGCCCAAAAGCCAACCTCGCGCCAGACATGTGCCCACCGATTGAAATGCCCGACGCCATATGATTTAAGCTCTTTGGAGCACCTTCACTCCTGTTCTGCTACATGATATGACACTCTGCGAGTGGTTTTCCGGTTTCCTGAGTTGCGCATCATCTTGACTACAGGCCGCTACTGGAAACACCCGCGTCTGCAGTTTACTTTTTCAGTGCCATGAGCCAAGTACTACCAATTGCTCACAGCTCTGGGGAGACATCTGTCAATGGAAAACATCTGCAAGTCAATCATGATCCAGCAGCTTTCTTGCTTTTATGACCAAGAGAAATATTTGGCTTAGGTGATATGTATTGGATTGAGGTTTCTCTTTTTTCTGTGATGTATCGGATCAATATGAAGGGCTCTAGAAACATCACTCCAGTGATTATTCGTTAATTCAATGCATTCACAGACACGGGTCAAGAAGGTGATGTCGAGGTAACAAGAGCAGCACGTAGACGTAGGACTCCTCCGACTGGTAGGCGGGGCTGCAGGGAGGGCGACAGACAGATCTGGCGAACCCCACTCTCGATTCTGCAATTCGCGAATCGAGGTTTGTACCTAACGAGGTACCTGACATCACCACGCACTCTTTTCACATTACTGCTCTTGATTTTTGGAACAGATTTCTCTCGTGCACCATCGCCTTGTGCTCGCACTCCCTTGAAGATGACACTGCAGGCAATCAAATACAACGATGGCAGCCTCGCCATTATCGATCAACTGCAATTGCCCCACGTGGAGAATTATGTGCAGATACGCAATAGCGAGGAGGGCTGGCATGCCATAAAGGATATGCGAGTACGAGGAGCACCGGCAATTGCTATTGTGGCTGCTCTTGCTCTCGCATCTGAATTACATCTCCTGATGGCCCAGGAAAGCTTATCACCGAATGCCGAGGAGGTCAGAACTTTTGTGACAGAAAGGCTGTGTTTTCTTGTCAGTAGCAGACCTACTGCTGTCAATCTCAGTGATGCTGCGCGTAAGCTTTCGGATGTTGTGGCTGAGACAGCTCTGATGCCAGGCTCGAGTGGCAGGATGGTTGCTACTGCTTTCATTCGGGCTGCGGAAGAAATGCTAGTCAAGGACGTGCAGGACAATAAGAGAATTGGCGAAAACGGGGCAAGATGGATACTTGATAATGCCCTCAATGGAAACTTGAAGGCTACGGTTTTGACTCACTGTAATACCGGGTGTCATGTCGTGACTGTTCAAGCAAAGAGATTATTGACTTCATTACAGGTCTCTTGCGACTTCAGGGTATGGAACAGCACTGGGTGTGATCCGGTCTCTTGCGTCTGCTGGTTCTTTACATCATGCTTATTGCACGGAGACCAGGCCATACAATCAGGGTTCCCGGCTTACAGCATTCGAATTGGTCCATGACAGGCTTCCTGCCACCTTGATTACGGATTCAATGGCTGCTGCCCTGCTGGCAAGACCTAATGCTAGAGTGAATGCGATTGTTGTGGGTGCAGATAGAGTCGCAGCGAATGGCGATACAGCCAACAAGATAGGTACATATGGTCTCGCTGTGCTGGCAAAATATCATGGTGTGAAGTTCCTAGTCGCTGCACCACTCACAACCATTGACCTCAAAACAAAGTCTGGGGGTGATATTGTGATTGAGGAGCGCCCAGCTTTTGAGGTAACAAGAATCAAGGGGCCATGTGAGGACAGATACAGTGATGAGATAACTCCAGTCACTATCAGCACAGCAGCTGAGGGCATTAATGTCTGGAATCCAGCATTTGATGTTACCCCTGCAGCACTTATTGACGGCATCATCACAGAAAAGAGAGTGGTTGAAAAGGATGCTGCTGGGGTGTTTCACTTGGAGGACCTTTCTGAGTTTTGCTCTTTCTTTGTTTCATCTGCCAGGTTGTCATTCCTGGTGGCTTCATGTGATGTCTGCCGGCTGTGGTGCTCTTCAAAGAACTCCAGTAGTTCCTCAATCTTTCCCTCCAGCTCACTCAGGTGGTTTTCCAGTACAAGTGCTGTCTGTTCACCACTATCATATGCATAGAATTAGGATCCAGGCAACTCACTTATTTTCAGATACATACTTATTTATGTCACTTAGTGCCTATAGTAGACTTAGTATTTGGTTTTTATGTGCTGGCTGTGGGGTCTCACCTGAGCAAAGTTACTATCGTTTTGATAATCAAACTCATTTGGTTTTGACATTTCCTTTTTTTTTTAAGAAAAAAAAAAAAAAAAGAGAGAGAGAGAGAGAGAGAGAGAGAAAACAAGAAAAAAGAAAGTGTACCAGCTCTGTTGGTGACTGGTATAGTGATAGGTGCTTCTTGGTGTGGTGTGGCCGTGTGGGCGGGATGGGCCAGATGTTGGTAATCAAGGGGCCCGGCCTCTGGTGAATAGTTATCAAACTTCACGCAGGTTCGTTTTGACTAGTAATCTCATGGGGATAAAGAATTAGTATAGAATAGCTTACTCTCTAGAATACTATAGGTTCTAAATAACTATTTATACTTTATTTAAAGCCCCTAGAATTGGTAAAAATTACTTAATTAAGATAATATCTAATATATCCCTTTAAAGTATTATAGAGTACTAAAATACTAGATCTTAATAATAATTAATTTATAGTATTCTAATGTACCCTCCTAGTATTAATAATATTAATATTAAATTACTTTATATATTAAATATCTAGATTAGTAGGTTAATATAATTTAATTATCTAAACAAACTTCTTATATTATTATAGTAGTAATAATTTAGTAAGTCTATTTAGCTTTATCTCCTATATTAGGGTTTAATAGATATATATAATATTTTTTTATATCTTCTAGTATAGCCAGTAGTTATATATATTAATGTAATAAAGCTTAGTAAAAAAGTAATTAATACTATTAATTAATAGTTAAAATTATTTAAGTATAATTATAATAAAATAAGATTATATTTAAATTAGATTATATAGTATTAAATCTATATTACTACTAAAATATATTCTTTATAACTCTAAATAGAGCTAGTAATTTAATTTTTAATTAATAAAGGTTACTATAATCCCTTACTTATTAGTATACTAATTAATTACTATTATATGAGCTTATAATATACTTCTCTAATAACTTTCTTTTAAATTAATCTATATATATAATATTATTTATTAAAACCTATACTACCTTTATTGAATATTAGTATTATTCCTATTATAATGAAGCATAAGTTTAGATATAGAATTAAAATATTATATAATATAATTAATTATTTCTATATTTCTAGTCTTAGGTTTATAAGGAACTTAATAGGCTCAAACATAGTCTTAATAATAGGTAATTAAGGTTATTTATTATATAATCTAGTCTTTCCTTAAAGATACCTAAGAATACTTACTTATTAATAATATTATATATCTTATATTTTAATAGAAAATTTGAAATTATTACTTATATAATAGCTTAATAATACTAATAATCATATAATTAATTATAAAAAGATATAGATTTATAATAACATATACTAGGGATAAGTAATATAATAAGTTAATTAGGGTATAGGCCCTAGATAAAGAATGTAGGCCTATTATAGAGCTATACTAGTATATTAACCCCTAAAGACCTTAGTATAGCTATCTTTATATAGTTAATAGTAGGTTAATCCTAACTAGTCTATATAGATTATTATATATAAAACTATAAAATACTCTTTAAGTAGTTTTAAAGATCTATTAATAATAATTTTAATTAGAAAATTAGAATAATTAAGATACTAATAATAACTTAATACTTTAAATATACTATAATATAATATCTTATATAGAAGTATAATATTAAAAATTACATCCTTCTTATTTAAAATAAATATATGTTCTTATATATTATTAGCTAAGAAGACATTCTTAATAAATAAAATAAGTATTTACTAGCTATTTACCTTTGAAAAGTATTAGTATAGATAATATTATCTTTTAATTATTTTTCCTATTCCCATTACTTATATTAATATATAATAAATAAGTATTTAAATAGATTTTACTAGGTAAAAGCCCTTTAAACCTCTAATTAATTAAAGTTTATAGGTCTATTAATGTCTTTATGTAGAATAATATCTACTATATTACATAAGCTTTAATTCCTAGAATATAAATGTTTAATTATATAGTTCCTTTTTCTTTTTAATTTTAAAATATATTTACTATTTTCTAATATTAAAATCACTTAAACTTTAGTAGTAGTAGTAGTAGTAGTAGTAGTAGTAGTAGTAGTAGTAGTAGTAGTAGTAGTAGTAGTAGTAGTAGTAGTAGTAGTAGAAGTAGTATTTATTAAACCTATCCTAGCTTACCTAACTAATAGCTACTATACAGAATTACCTCTATATAATAGAATAGGAAATACTACTAATAGTAGCCATTATTATATTATAATAGTAGCCTATATAGGAATAAAACATATAAATATAAACTAAATTTAATTTTTAAAATCTTTATAATTTTTATAGTATTATAATCTTCTTTAATATTTATATTAATATTATTTCTGCCTGCCTATAGTACTAGTATTATTAGCTATTAATTTTAAGTATTTATCTATTATTACCTTATCTTTATACTAATAATCCTATTATTTTAAGCTATTAATCCTATTATTTTAATTTTTTAAACTATTTATTTTCTTACTTAGTTGTCTTTTTATAGTAGGCTTAAGTCCTATATCTATTACTTTTTTTTATAGTATTCCTGCCTCTATAATTTACTTATATATTAAATAGTATAATATAATATATAAGAGTCTAAGTCTTATATCTACTTATATATTTATTCTTACTAGCTATAATTAGTATTTTAATATTATATTATTAGGATTTTAGTATTTCTATTTTTTTATAATTCTAGTAGCTATAGACTTAACTATTTAAAATTATATTAGGAGCTCTATTTAGATTATAAAAATATTATTATTAGAATAACCTACTTATCTCCTATAAAATTATTATTTTTAGTTAATATAGATATCTAGATTTTTTTATGTAAATTTTTTTTATTTACTCCTATAGATTCTTATATAAAGAATAGACTAGAAGTATATTTTTAGCTCTAAATACTTAGTTATGATATAAAAACTATTATTTCTAAGATATTAATTAAGTTATAATTTATCTTATCCAAATCTAAATAAGAATAGAATTAGTTATTTTTTAAAATTTTTTTTAGTATCTTAATATCTTACCCTAGCTTAAACCTTAAAAAATACTTTATTAAATAAATTATTTATTTATTTTATTATGTTTAATCTATATATTTTATATATCTTATTTAATATATTATTTAGCTACTCCTTATAGCTAGATTATTTATACTAATATTATTTCTTTAATAATGCTATATCTAGCTGTCTTTTTAATTAGCTAATCTATTTTCTTATTTCTAGCTATTTTTTATATATTAATATTTATTAGAAGTAGAGATTTATATCTCTTAAATATAGTTTCTTTATTATATAAATACTTATTATAAGTTCTTACTAATTTAAAACTATTCTTGATTTAAATAGTATTTTAAGTGCTATCTAACTATCTAAAAAGATTATAATATTATAGTCTATATCCTATTTTTTTTAAATAATATTCTAGCCTATAAAATATTATAATTAATATTATTTAGATATCTTAAAGCTCTGCTATATATATATTATTAATAT
>JASHHO010000071.1:0-44367 GCA_039763685.1 Aspergillus micronesiensis | reverse complement strand
GGAATGAAAATTCCTCATTGTGATGGGCAGGTGAGGATCGTCGCGACTGGTCCAGACCAGGGTTTCCAGGCCCCGAAGGATGGATTGCTGGTCGTGCGACTCGCAAGGCTTTTCAAACTACACCGGATGGGGGAGAAGAAAAGGGGCCATCATCTGGTGCCTGACTAGCTCGGGCCAGCCAAGAGCCTTTCCGGTTAAGTCGTTAGGGCTCACGTCCATACCTGAGGCATCATCGCATCACCTGGCACTCTTGCATGTCCCAGTTATGTATGGCATAGATCATATATTCATAGCGAATCTACTCCTGCTGGTCCTCCACCCCTCCCACTCACCAAAAACTCCCGTCCCTGACTCCTCCCTCCATCCCCATGCAACGCAGTAATGCCTCGCCAGCAACTGCCACTCCTCCATCTCATCCAACATCTCCAACCCAGACACCCGTTCTTTCTCCTGCTCGTTCACCCACCGCTCCCAAATGAACTCAATATCCGCCGCCGCCTGACCAGCCGCAAAGCCCTGCTCGCGGAGCCGGCTTCGCTGCGCCCCAGCGACGCATACTGGTGGAGCGTCTGCAATTGGATCCCCCGGGACGCAAGGTTTGACACCATTGTCCGTCCAAAGGCGTCATCGGGCCGGATCGGCTCATACAGATCAAACCCAGTGGTGTTGTTGGGTTTGTGCTCCCTCCAGTGATCTTCCAAACACCCGTTCGGTGAAGTAGCCGACGACCTCTGCGCTTCGCGCGGGATAAATACACCAGACAGCATTCGGATATGAGTAGTGTTGGGAGCGTGGGATCGACATCGCGCAGGACTATTTCATCCTGTGATGTCGGCTGTGACTGCTGCTCGGTTGACGGCGGTGACAGCGGTGACGGTGTTGGTGTCCGACGCAATGATCGCAGATCCAGCGGGTGTAGATGGTACGCGGAAGAATGCAACGCATCCGCAGCGTCGGAAACCGTCACGTCTGGTTCGCCGCGCCCAGCTATTCCCAAAGCATGTTGAAGACGCGGTGTCGCGCGAATAAACCTAATCTTCGCGGCGGTGTTGACGGCGAAGTCGATCTCATGATAGATCAGATTGGGGCGTTGGGCTTGAGAGAACAAACGAAAAGCGCGAGTGTCTGTGCCCGCTCCAAGGGAGATGATTTGTTTCTTTTGCTCGGGGTGGTGGGAGAGGAATTGGTGGACGAGGTGGTCGATTGCGATGGTTCTGACGTAGGTGCCTGGATAGAGTTGGGCGCTTTGTTAGCCAACCGGACTCGTATCGGGGAGAATAGAGAGGGAGGAATGAGAGTCGTAGATACCTCGATTGATAATTGGTAACCGTCTCGTTTCTAGCCCCGGGGGCGTCAAGAACGGGGCAAATGTATCCTCGACGTAATCCCAATCGCACCGCACTCAGCCGGGAGACGCTGGCGTCATTGTCGGTGCCCTGCACCACCCGGTCTTTGCTGGCGCTGTGGCCCTCACCACCGACAGTGGATCCACCACGACCTCGAAACCGGCCGCGAGCACCGCCGCGACGGAGCGAGTTGAGGTTGGGGATCTGAGGGGCGGACATAGAGATGGGAGGGAGGTCAAGGGAAGCTCGGGGAACGTTGGGAGCTGTGCGTGATGGTGGCGGCGGCGGTGGGGGGATTTTCTGCCCCCGCAGCATCAACACTTCCTCTGATGTCAGTGTCAACTCCTGCTGCACGATGGGCCCCACTCCCCTCCAACGGGTTTGATATTAATTGATCGGCAGAAAACAGTCTATACTGCGTACGGAGGCATGTCAAGCAATATGTAGGTATATATGTCTACTTCAAAATAATGTACATTGCCCGTCGATCGTCCAATCTTCATCACTAAACATAAACGAAATTGTTTCCGGCACAGCGGACATGTACTCTGGTTGCTGCTCTTGAACCAGCGGAACAGACACACCGAGTGGAAGGTGTTCTTGCACGTCGCGCACCGCTTGTTCGGGGTCTGCATGTCCGTCGAAATGACCGAGTAGCAGATCGCGCACTCACTCTGTCCCTTCAATGCGCCCTGCACGTTCTTTCGGAACGCCAACAGCCCATCCACCAGGTTGCCGTTCGAAAACATGATCACTCCTTGGATCGTAAGCAGCCAGCTCTTCCATTTCTTCTCGTCCACCAAAACGCGACTCTTCCCGATGACCGACGCCGGCTGCAGGGGTAAGCTGGGGGCAGGGATATCGACAAGGCGACCGGGGGAGATTCTTCATCCACCGGGATGCTACAATGATCTCGGCTGTTTTCGCAGAGACCTTCACTGACAAGGCACGCTCTTCGTTGGGGTCTTGAGTGGCGATCCACTCCATGGCTCCCTGAAGAGCATCCCCGATGATCAGGGCGAGATGTATTTCTCCGTCCACGTTTCCACCGTCCCTTGATACGCTTCTTCGTGTCAATCCACCACATCTTGGTCATATTGGCAACGTGCTTCAAGCACAAGAAGTACAATGAACAAGGAGCCATTCGATGTCCTTCTCCGAATCCTCGGCCTGGTCCGGTTCAAAGTCCCGGATATCAAACTTGGACGCATCCACCATCTTGCCGTGAGACTTTTGCAGGAAATCGAACATGAACTCCAGCAGAGGTAGACACCTCATTCTCCTTGATACTGATACGTAATATTCTTGAACAGCAATTGACTGCGACTGGTTAGCGTGCATAGTATAAACCATTCGATGAAGAAACCTACTGCATTGGAGAAGTGATCGAAACAATCTTCCAGCTCAGCAGATAGGAGCGAATGCCGGCCCAAACCTTATCGTCGCCAAACGCAAATTCACCGCTTCCATTGTTGGTGCTTCGAGAAGTAAAGACATAAGCTCATCTGGCAGGGTGACTGCTGTCTTCGACAAAGCCACATCAAAAGACACTTGCTCTTGGTGCTCGGGATGTAGCGATGGAGAACAGTGTAAGATGCACCCCTGAACGCTCCGGCTGTGAGCGGTCAGAAGAGGGAATATCCTGCCGACATCTTCCAGATTTTTCGACGGGAATTGTGCTGATCAGACGACACAGAGCGTCGACTGTGACATCGCGAGGTTGATGGAAAGTAGTCGAAGAATCTTAAACTATTAGCCTCATATACTCAAAGCATGACTAGGTGTTGACTCACCAAATTTACGAAGTGTCGAGGTCAAACTGTTGAACAGTGCAGCCTTCCGTTCAGCCCATGCATCTTTCACATCGTCATTGCTCTCCTCGTCGCTCACAATCGACCGGAGGCGAGCAAACAGTCGGAAGGATGCCAAAAGGACTGGTAGAGCGTCGTCACCACCACTGGTGTCCTGCCAGGTCGCGTTGAGAACTTCCATACATTCTTCCCAATGCGAACCATACATCTCCTGGATGCAAGGGAGAACAAACGTCAAGCTTTGCAGGATCTCAGCTTTGAGGCTGAGTTGCAGGCTCTCTGATTGGAGGCATTGAATCATAGTCTTCACAAAGAAGACTAGCCGGTTCGTGGGAATAGATGCGGAGACGTTTTTCTTCCCCTGCCAGGAGAATATTGAGGAGGGATAGTTTCCGAAGGCCTTGGAAACGTTAGCCAATGATTGAAACTTGTAATGTGCAGTGCTTACCATTTTTATTCTCATCCTGGGCTTTCAATCCGGTCGAGTCTGCAACAAGTTCGTTGCAAAGACGTGTTCCAGCGGGGTTGGAAAGGACTGAGTGCTTGAAGGCAAGCACCAAAGATGCCGACCGGATAGCGTTAGATGCCCGTACATCCTTGCACAATCTGGCAATTTCCTCGGTAGATTTCAAAGCATTCATGTCTCCACTCTGAATGGTCTTCACAAGGCCTCTCCCGCTCGATACTCCGTGGGGGAGGTACCACTCAGGCTGTCTAGCTTGCTCTCCCAGAATGAAAAAAGCGCCGAAGAGACCTTGTCCTGAGACTGGGTCCATCCATGAATAACCTTTCGGCCTTCAATCACAGTTTCTATGTAGTCTTCTCGTTGCTCTGGCACTTCTACTCCGGTGATGCCATTGCAGTTTTCCACGCTTAGATCATCATCAATCAGTTGCACAGCCAACGGGAGGTTGTAAAAGAGGGTTTCAAGGTCGTCTGCGCCAACGTGATTTGTAAGATCAAACGAAGAGAGTAACTTGACAGTGTAATAAGCAAGCCGGAATGCCGATGAGCACCGGCTAGAATCGCGTGGAACGCTTGCGTAACGGTCTTTGAGATCACTGGACACTTCTCTGTCAATAAGGTGCACCGTGCCTCCAAGTGGGCTAGTGATAGATGTAGACGGCCTCGGAGGTAACTCGAGGAACGGTTTCAGAGCTGTTTCCCATGATTGTCGAGTAGGTAGGATTTCACGTGCAACTCGGCCCATGTCCTCTGCCTTGATACTCTGTAGCAAGTCCTCTGCTATGTTCAACAAAGACGCGATGCTAGAAAAGTCAGCCGAGATTCGGTATTTCACATGTCCGATACTTACGATAGAGATTCCTCGTTAACATGTACAAAACTGTGCCGGAGGATCTCAAAACTAGATCGGGCAGTAGTTTCACTGACGGCTGATTCCTTCATCTTTCCCAGCAATTCCTCTGCAAGAGTCGCTAGATCCTCTGATGGAGATTCAGCAAGGAAGAGCAGCTTTCCCGTTAGTTTTGACCCGTGAGCTCCATTTTGGAAACCTTTCAGGGCGTGGGGGACGTTCTTGGCAATTTGTGACAGGCCAAGCAAAACATTGTATACCTTATTCTCATCGGATAAGGCATCTATCATGGATAAGAATATCGAATCTGCCAAGTCTCCATGAGAAGTTTGGTTCTGAAGCACTGCAATGACAATAGACCATGTAGGTTGCTGCCCTCACAAGCTCGGCCCAGAGCTCGTACAACTAGCGACCCCAGACTACTCTTATCGTCCAATTCGTGGAAGTTAAGGGTCGAGAGAAGCTTCTGAACAGCGTGGGCGTTAGAGGACTCCAGGTCAGACTGCGCCACCCTCTCGACAATATTCTCAAAGCTCGATCCATATCCATCCCATGAGCGACATGCAAGAACGATAGATATAATACGATCTGCTGATGGCGAAGACAAAAGCTCAGGTGCATCCTTCTGAACAAAGTCTAATAACGCTGTAGAATTTCGTGCAACCTGAGAAGTCTTGTGGACAATATTTTCGGCAACTGCGGCAGCCCCATACGGCTTGCCGTTGCGGGCTTGCAGAACTTGGAGGCAGTTTTCGAGTAGCGGAGAGTTGATACGATCCAACATGCTCACCATCTGAGGCTCACAGTCCGTATCAGCCAGGCCAGAGCACACTAAAGCCTCCAATGAAAGAAGACGTTCGGCATGGGCAGACACTGCATCCTGCGATGACGCGAACTCCTTGGATTGTTCTGGGGAAGACAGTTTGACAGCTTCCAGTAGGTCATCCGACAACTGTTTCCATAGGTTCTCCAACTCACCCCCATTTCTGTATGTAGCGAGGGTGGTAAGATAGCCAGTGCAAATGGATTCGCCTGATGGAGTAGGCAAGGTCCACTGAGGTTTGTCCTGCTCGGGTTTGACATATTGCCCTACCAATGGGAACAGCTTTTCATGGCAAAGCTTCGCTCCGTCCTCCTCAGAAAGCATGCCGACGAGCCACATGCCAGTATCGATATAGGCCTTCCAGGCAACGGCTCTATTCTGTCGGGGCTCGTCTCTTGAGTTCAATCCCTCTCGGAAAGAGTCCATCAAGGTATCAGCAGCCGATCGCGTGATGGTGCTGTCTCCGATATGTTGTGGGTCAATTTTAGCAAGCGTCTGCAATGGAATGGTCTGCAGCAGTTGATACAAATTTGGCCAGAAAGCGCTGGTGCCTCCCTGAGAGCTTTTCTGGATGTATTGTAGCAACCTCTTGGATGAAGTGGTCTTCCCTGAATAGTCATCCGTCCATAATTGCGGTCTGGCAGACGTAACTTGAAGAAGAGTTTCAGAAAGCTCCGAGGCTGAACCCAGCTGAGAAGAATGCAACGACTTGCCGATCAAGGCACCGCTAATGAGCTTCCAATCAAGCTCTCCAGGATCCTTGGCAACTGCCGACCGCAGAAGGACATAGAGGGACTTGCGCACAAATGGATCATCGTGATACGCGAGGGTCCAGAGGGATTTGCTGCTCAGTATGGCTTCCACCGCAGGTAAATCTTTCTCAAGGTCCTGATGTATAGTGGTTCCTAGTTGAAAGTTTAGCCGTGAGATCTATGAAGTATGGAAGGTTCCTCGGACGAACCTATTATTCTATTGAGCAGTAACAGTGCAGTTCCTACGACACGTGCGTATTTTGCTTCTGCATCATCAGGCTTCACTGTTCTTTCATCGCTCAGCGTTTGAGGAGTTTGCTGAAGAATAACATCATCTACAAAGTCCAAGATCGAGGTCTGGTAGATTTTCCATAACCCAGCTCTTTTCTCCTCGGACGAAAACACTCGCATGAATGAATCCAACGCAGATTGATGGACTGGACGATCATTGTCGTAGAGACCAGCAAGCCATGGGCCAATCACCTTTGGAAGGAAGCGAACGACCCGCTTTCCAACAAGGGAGGCAATAGATCCTTGAATCGAGTGAGCCGATTGTCTCACCCTGCGGGAGATGTCAATCGAAGCTCGCGGGTAGATTTTAGCCTGCTCTCACGTTAAATCGAGGCCCCTCTTTTTTCCATGAATAAACTGAATAAACTCACCCAAGCCTCCAAAAAACCATCGTCTAGAGTCCCACCGCGACGTTCCACGGCAGCAACATGGTCTCTCAAGTCATCCAGTGACTTGGTTCTCGTCACTTCATCCTTTTTCAGGAAGTTCTTGAATATGATTGCCAGCTGTGGCTCTGGTAACCGAGAAAGGTCTGGTGGCTCAGCCACATAGGTGAGAGAAGAAGGCTCCTTCCCTGAAGCCCCGAAAGAGCTAGAAAATCCACCGAAAGAGCCGAAAGCACCAGCGGCAGCGCGGCTGCTTGAGGCTTGAGATTTGAACTTTTTGCTCATAGTAGTGTGGGGTAAGGTGGGATGATATCAAAAGTGACTAATAATGAGCGAATGAATGGCACAATGGGAGAAAACCAAGAAGAGATGGAGAAATGGAGGATCCCATAAGATCAAGCCTCGTCGTGCCCAGATCTATGGTCGTGTAGTCTATACAACACTCGGCAGTGAATTGGATGTCTGTGAATAACCGCTTCTCAACTGTAAAGGCGGCGTGCCCGTCGGCGTCCGTATCGGGACAGCACGTGACCTGGTGTCATCGATCGCCCAAAGGGGCAAAGTCGGCGCGAGTCTGGCCGCGAAGTGGAATCGCCTGCCTGGACAAGAGCTGCGCAGGCCTCGTCTCTCGCTGCCCACCGGAGCTCGCGGCTCACCCCCCACAATGAAGTTCTTCATTGAGTATATCTCCCTGCCCTCCTCTCCCCCCGATGAAGCTTCTAACCCCCTTCTCTCCGCGTTAGTGACCTTCCGGTGCTTTTCCCGTATCCTCGCATATACCCCGAGCAATATGCCTACATGTGCGACCTCAAGAAGACCCTCGATGCCGGGGTCACTGTGTCCTGGAGATGCCTTCAGGGACTGGAAAGACTGTCTCTCTTCTATCGCTGATCGTCGCCTATCAGCTTCATTATCCGGAAGCACGGAAGCTTATCTACTGTTCTCGAACCATGTCCGAGATTGAAAAGGCGTTGGCGGAGTTGAAAGCGCTCATGAAATTTCGGGCTGACCAACTTGGATACACAGAAGACTTCCGAGCTCTAGGACTCACCAGTCGAAAGAACCTGTGTCTACACCCTTCCGTCAAGAGAGAAAAAAGTGGTACGGTGGTCGACGCAAGATGCAGAAGTTTGACGGCAGGATTCGTCAAGGAAAAGAAAGAGAGGGGGGAAGATGTTGAACTCTGCGTTTATCATGAGGTATGAAGTGGCTCGGATCCCCTAAACTCAGCAACCCATCTAACTCACGACGGTGTAGAACCTCGACCTCCTCGAACCGCATAATCTCGTTCCTCCGGGCGTCTTCACTCTCGACGGCCTATTGAACTACGGCGAAGAACACAAACAATGCCCATACTTCTCGGCACGACGGATGATGCCTTTTTGCAATGTTATCATCTACTCCTATCATTATCTCCTCGATCCCAAAATCGCCGAACGAGTGTCCAAGGAATTTTCAAAAGACTGTATCGTGGTTTTCGACGAAGCACACAACATCGACAACGTGTGCATTGAGTCACTCAGCATTGATATCACGGAAGACTCGTTGCGAAAGGCCACCAGGGGTGCGAATAACTTAGAACGGAAGATCAGTGAAATGAAGAGCTCCGATGCGGAGAAGCTACAGAACGAATATTCCAAGCTGGTGGAAGGTCTACGCGAAGCAGAGCAAGCGCGGGAGGAAGACCAATTTATCTCAAATCCCGTTCTTCCGGACGATCTGCTCAAGGAAGCTGTGCCAGGCAATATACGTCGCGCAGAACACTTCATCGCTTTCCTTAAACGATTTATTGAATACCTCAAAACTCGAATGAAGGTCACACACACAATCTCTGAAACCCCTCCATCCTTCCTTACCCACGTGAAAGATTTGACCTACATTGAACGAAAACCATTACGGTTTTGCGCTGAGCGTCTCACCTCGCTAGTGCGAACTCTGGAACTAATTAACATTGAGGACTACCAGCCGCTGCAAGAAGTGGCCACCTTTGCGACGCTCGTCGCCACTTACGACAAAGGTTTTCTCTTGATCCTGGAACCCTTTGAGTCGGAAGCAGCAACAGTGCCAAACCCTATACTACATTTCACCTGTCTTGATGCTGCGATAGCCATCAAGCCTGTTTTTGACCGCTTCAGTTCGGTCATCATCACGTCTGGAACCCTCTCCCCTCTCGAGATGTATCCCAAGATGCTTGGATTCGACACCGTCATGCAAGAGTCCTACAGTATGACCCTTGCACGCCGATCTTTCCTTCCCATGGTTGTCACGCGTGGATCCGATCAGGCGCAGATCTCGTCCTCATTCCAAATTCGCAACGACCCCGGTGTGGTGAGAAACTACGGGAACATGGTTCTCGAGTTTTCGCGCATCACTCCTGATGGTGTCGTCGTTTTCTTTCCCTCTTACCTATACATGGAATCCATCATCAGCATGTGGCAAGGCATGGGTATTCTGGACTCGATATGGAACTATAAACTGATCCTTATCGAAACCCCCGATGCACAGGAATCCTCCTTGGCGTTGGAGACTTACCGAACGGCATGTTGTAACGGGCGGGGCGCCCTCCTGTTCTGTGTCGCTCGTGGAAAGGTCTCCGAAGGAATTGATTTCGACCATCAATACGGCCGTGCCGTGTTGTGTATTGGCGTGCCATTCCAATACACCGAATCCCGTATCCTGAAAGCACGCCTCGAGTTCCTCCGAGAGAATTACCGCATTCGGGAGAATGACTTCCTATCTTTCGACGCCATGCGACACGCCGCCCAATGTCTCGGACGTGTGCTTCGAGGCAAGGACGACTACGGAGTCATGGTTCTCGCCGATCGTCGTTTCCAGAAGAAGCGGTCCCAGCTTCCGAAATGGATCAGTCAGGCCATGTTGGAGAGTGAGACCAATCTCAGTACCGACATGGCAGTCGCTACGGCGAAGAACTTCTTGCGCACGATGGCCCAGCCGTTCAAGACCAGAGATCAAGAGGGTATCTCAACCTGGAGCTTAGCTGATCTGGAACGCCATCGTGAGAAACAGATGTTGGAGACGGAAAGGGCGCGGCGAGAAGCCGTTGGTACCAACGGACATGCTGCCCCTGCGGATGAATTCGATGACGATATTGACGAAGACCTCATGATGCTAGATGCACAGTGAAATTGTGATACATAAAACGTCCCCATACTTCTAATACGTTTGTACTGTTTGGGTTGGTAATAGTTTACACATAGCATGCATGATACCAAGGCAGTTGGGTGTTACTCTAGTTAGGATCATTGATGATTTTTTATTTTCTCGAAGAATAATTTCTATTTATGTGCTTGTAAAAAGATATAATGGCTATCACTAAGACAACAACAGACTTTTTTCTAAATTCCGCTGAGATAGAACTCCAGAGGGTCGTTTGACACATCAGACAACAATAATGGCATACTAAATACAGTCAAGTCAAGCTTGCAAGCATATACAACGACAGAAGAATAACCCGTAATATGACATGAATAATCCACACGCAATGAATTAAGCCACTGGGGCAAGGACATCGAAGGCACCGGTACCAACAAGGCCAGCACGGCCAACAACAATGCGGCTACTCGGGCTGCGAAGGTTATCAAAGTCTCTCTCGATAACCGCCTCCCGCAGATACCCGACTGTCGTTTCGAAACTCATCTTGGCGAAAGGCGACGAGCTGTCCTTCACCAGGCCGTTACGGTTGAAGGCGCGGAGGCTACCAGACTGGGTCATCACATCCGATCAGGTTCAGATGGCGGTTGTCGACGGAGATACTGTGACCCTCGAAAACGTCGGACATTTCACGGACGATAGAAGCCCGTGCAGCCTCGACACCATAGTACTGAAGCATATGAGCGATGGAGTTGGTGTAGTGGGAGTGCGGCTTGATGATATCCTGGTAATCGCGCATGGCGAGCAAGTTGACACCATCGGTGACGACTTGAGCCGGCACGCCCTTGGCCTTGTCCTCTTCCACGTAGACACAGTTGCCAAGGCCGGGGATGGACTGGATGACAGCGGTGCGGGCGGCGTCCTCAACCAGAGGAAGGATGAGGAGCTTGGGCGTTTCGATGTCGTACTGGAGTTGCACGGAGCACGAGACTCCCGTCTTGGGGTCGAACTTGAACTGAGTGACTTCGTGGTACTTGTTCTTGATGTCTTCCTCACGCAAACTTGGAGTCTTTGATGGTTCATCCTCTTCGGTATCGGCCGTCTTCTTCTTTTTCTTCTTGTCGTCATCGTCGTCCATCTCGACATCAAGGTCCTCTTCCTCAGGATCTTGCTGGCGAATCATGTCGATTTCTTCATCCTCTGCTGCTTCATAAGAGACCTGATTGGAGCGGTTATTAGCGCCCGCAGCACGCTTGGCATCGTCCGCGTCTTCCTCATCGTCATCAGCAGGGTCGTTGTCTCCATCAGGAGCAGGAGGGGCTTCCTGAACAGTGCCAACGGAGACACCGATCTCGGGTTGAGCGGTCGAGTAGCTCTTTAGGGACTTCTCGTCATGACGTTTCTTCAACTCCGTTCTCGTGAGCTTCATGAGTCTAGGAATGAACTTGTTCTGAGTGTTTTGCACATCCTTGATCTGGATAGCATACTCTGCGCAGTACTCCTCGGCGGGGAAGAAGTTGATGTCAATGTCATAGACCTTGGCCTTGGTGCTGCCAGAAGAGATGCGTTCCCGGATGTGGACTTTGTCGACAATCTCTGCGATGCTGAGTTTGCTGATCGCCTTGGCGAATCTTTCAGAGTGCTCCTTGGACAGTTCCTCGTTCAGGATCAACGTCATCGTCGGGGTCATGATGTTGGCACTGGCAGTCATGACAATTTCACGAAGACGAGGAATACCCAGTGTCACGTTCTTTGCGGAGTGACCAGCCAAATGGAAAGTGTTCAGGGTCATCTGGGTCGAAGGTTCACCAATAGACTGACCAGCCACGATACCAACAGCTTCACCGGGATCCACGACAGACTTCAGGTACTTCATGTTCATCAGAGTGTTGAACGCCTTCTTACTCAGAAGACCTTCCACGCCCTTCTTCTTATCCTTCAGGTAACCGTCCTTGTTCTCGTCCTCATACTATTGAAGAGATCCATTAGTCAAACAACGTACGTACGCAATTAGAATGGGTATACATACCTTCTTGAGCGCTTGTGAAAACGCTTCAGAGGTACTGCCCAGGTTACCACCGGGATGGTAATGGGCTAGAACGGGATCCATAGCGTCAAGCTTTCCTGTCTTGCGCACCTTCTTCATTGCGTCTTTGTGCCAGTTCGCGACCTCTTCTTTCTCAAGACCTTGGAAGTCGGCGGTCAGATTCACTTGAGACATGATAGATTTGTAGTTTGACGTGAGGAAATCGAAGCGCTTGAGATTGACCTGCTTGGTGATATCCAGACCGTCTCTCCATACAAGAATTGCACGATGGATCCATCAGTGGCGTCACGGACGGAAGTATCATATTCAGCTCGCAAGCCTTCCATACCCTTGATCAAACAACGTTGCAGGTATCCAGATCGAGAAGTTTGACGGCAGTATCGATAAGACCTTCACGACCGGCCATGGCGTGGAAGTAGTACTTGAGGCTTAATACCAGTCAAGAAACGACCCGAGACATAACCACCCGCCATGGATTCGTGTCGAAGGCTCTGAACGATGGCAGTGTCTTTCCACTGATCATGACAGGTACACGACGACCTTCCAAAACCTGCTGACCCAGGTTACAAGAAATCAGGTTTGCATTGACGCTTGAACCCTTGGCACCAGAAATAGTCATAGACTGCATCTGGTTGAAGGGGAAGGGCTTCACCAGACCAGCAGGAAGACACGCCTTCGTGATCTCCGTGGAGAGCTTGGCGTTCTGAGCGTTCGAGACGCTATCCAAACCACTTTGCTTCTCGTCGTCACGGAGGACCTCTTCCAGGCGTCGCCGCAGCTCTCCCACCTCGTCGGGGAGATTGGCTTGATCCAGCGTCACATATTTCAGAGCAGTCTCATATCCAATCTTAGAAGCCTCGCTGAGCTTCTCTTTCCGCATTCGGTCACCTTCCTTCGTCAATCTGAGATCGTCGATACACAAGTAAAGGCACGCATGTTCAAAAACCTCGTCAGCAGACGTCCAAGAATACCGATTAAGCGTCCTGCGATGGTGTGGCCGTAGATTTCGTGGACTGAGTCGATCAGTCCACCTGCAGTGGGACCAATTTGCTTTTTATCCAGAATACCGCAAAGAAGTTCACCATCCTTAAAGATGACTTCACCCTCCTCATTTCCTTTGCCCATCGGTCACCGGGCGTCGAAGACTTGCTTATTAAGTTAAGTCCAGCCCGGTCCCGAGGCCTGATGTTCTTGAGAATGGTTGTGATGATCTGCTTTCCGGACCAAAGAGGCTTAGGCTTGATGATGGTAGGGTCCACAAGCTCAATTCGGTCAGTGATAATGTGATTGTTTTCGGGTCTCAAACAGCTGTAGAGCAGCTCATGATAATCTTCTTCCTCGAAGAAGCTGTCACGACAAGTGAACCACGTGCCCATGGAAATATGGTCTTGAATCAGACTCTGAGGGGCTTGCCAGATGTTGCAACCAAGTACTGGTGGTCAGCATCCGCGAGCATCATCGCTTCTGAACGAGCCAATTCATTTTGAGGGAAATGCATGTTCATTTCATCACCATCGAAATCGGCGTTGTAGGTGTTACAGTTGGCGTAGTGCATGCGAATAACTCGCTCATTGGACAGGACACGGGCTTTGTGACCCATGATGGAAGGCTTGTGGAGCGTAGGCTGACGGTTCATCAAGACAACATCGCCGGTTGTGAGATGACGGTAGACTTTCTTGTTGCGCGATCCCTTCATGCGCCAGCTCGAGGGGGCCAACAGCTGATTGGCGAGGGCCGTCCGCTCGTCCAGGCTCTTGAATTTGAGATTAGTAACCTGGCCATTTTCATTCTCAATCGCTGCAGCACCAGGGTATTTGTCGGGTCCATTGATGACGGCTTGCTTCATCTCCCAGAAGTTGTGGTTGGTCACAGGCTCAGGGTATGTCAGCTTCTTTGCGAACACAAGCGGAACACCGATCTCGTTTGTTTCGATGTTAGGATCAGGTGAGATGACACTACGAGCAGCGAAGTTCACACGTTTACCCATCATGTTCTTCCGGAACAGACCCTCCTTCTTCTCCAGGATTTGCTTAATACCGTTAGCGGCACCAGCAACCGCAGGTCCGGAAAGGCCACTGCGATCACGATCAATCAGACCATTGACAGTATCCTGAAGTTGCACCATGGCTTGGAGAAGATCGCGATAGTCACGCACACGAGACAAGGAGTCAGAGCCTCCATTCTGTCTCTCTTTGCTGATCTGGTTGATGATGTCGCAGTTCTTCAAGATCTGGGTCAAAGGAGTGTTTTGCTGGGCCTCCATGATGTCCCCAGCACCTTGGACGGCTGCGGGGCGGTACTTGTTCGGCGGCACCAGAATACTCTTCAGGAAGAACATGTCTGCGCTTACTCGCGACTCCTTCTTCGGCAGGGGTCGAGAGTTGTAGACGAGGCTCAGAATGTCCGCTTCCTTTTCGAAAAGGAGGCACATCGCAGCGTAGACTTCGGGAGACGGCATATACTGGCCACCCTCATTACCCGCTTGCTTCTTATTTTCGGCCTGCGCAACCACGGCATTCCCTCGAGCGACTTCTTCCTCCGCTCCATGAACCTCTGACGTGGATTCAGCAGCGTACTTGTCTTTGGCGTTAAGTTTCTTGGCCTGTTGGAGGAGGACCAAGGAATTCGGAGCCTGGAAGCCGCCCTGCACCATGGCAAGGCGCGCTTTCTCGGGCAGAGGCTTTCGGAAAATCTTCGAGTAACGGTCCCTTCGGTAGCCTGGTGACACACTTTTGCCCAATGTTAGTGAACAATGGGGCCATAGGAAAGACAAGACGATTTTCCACATACCCACTGCAATTGGCACACTTCCTCATCTTCACAAGCTCCTTGAAAAAATCGGAAATAGTAGCCCGTCTCTGCTCAGCAGCTATGGGGTTCTTCGAGCCAGACATCAAGCCCTTCAATTTACCCGCTGCCTGTGCCTCGCGGATACTCTTCTTCACAAAGGCGTTTCGGCGCGCGATGATATCTTCAACCTCGTCGTCGTCGTCGCTGTCATTCCCACCCTTTCCGGACTTCTTCTTGCCATCGCTGAGGGGAGAGAATTCTTCAATTTCGGCGGCTTCGTCGACTAGGCCGTATTGTAAGAGTCGCAGCTTGGATACGAAGATATTGATCCCAGTGCGGGACATTTGGAACCGGTGGCAGTAGACACATTGCGCCCGAAGAAGGCGGTACAATTGGTCGAAATGGGTAAGATTGTACACCTGGACAGGAAGCTCGATATGTCCAGAGTGGCCGGTACAAGACCAGCCAGTCATGCGACAAGTCGTGCAGCTTGTGATCGTCAGTACTCGGCCGCAAGCTGTGGAGAGGCCAATCTGGTGGCCTCGTAAAATAATGCAGCGAAACGGAGATCGAAAGTACTCACGTGTGATCACCCCATGCGCCCATTGCCGGATCATACAGACCACCTGGCACGGGATTGTTGAAGGAATCCAATGTCGGGGTATTGTGGATTCTCTTCACAGAGATAGCTTTGATGTCTTCATCGGAGTAGACTTGAAAGTCCACTCCTGCAATGGAGGAGGCCACAGGCCGTGCGAAATTCGCCATGATTGCCTGCAGCTCCTTGAGCCACAAAGAGCGCCTAGAGTGCGAAGTCTTCTCTTTTGCCTCTTGGCTGCTGCCGCTGCTGGCCTAGAGAGCAAAAGCGAAAAGGCGGATACGTTCGGTCTTGGGGACGATAGGAAAAAGTTCACCCAACTTTTTTTTCTGCCCGCCACCACCGCCTTGGATCCACGTTGGGACTGGACCGCCCCGTGATTTCACATTTCCTAGTCATCTCCAGCACCGTCGATACCTCTCCCCATTTTTCGTGCGCTGGTGGCTCCCAGTCGCCTCCATCATACCGGTATTGGGCCCCTTGCTTTCCCCCCGTCACGGAGAACATCGACTTGTCTCAATCGCGACCATGGCGGACATGTCTGGAAACACGCTGAAACGCCCTCACCCGGAGGACGGGGACAACAACAACAACCAGAAAAGATCTCGTTCGAATCATGGTTCTCCGGCGCCTGCACAAGGCGCATCTGCTTCTGGGAAAGTGGACATTGAGAAGATGGTAGCTGAAGCAAGAGCCAAGGCAGAAGCTGTGCGCGCGAGGCTTCAGGCTGCCAGAGGCGGCACCCCAACCCTCACACCAGCTGCTTCAAGTCCCAGTCCTACCCCTCCGGCTGCGGCTTCAACAATGTCCAAGCTGGAACAGATGAAAGCAAGAGTGGCTGCTGCCACTGGAAGAGCTAATTCTGCAGCTCAACAACGCATCGTTCCCACGCCCATGCCTCAGCCTCCCCCATTCGATGACGACGATGATGGCTCCTCCCGTGCTCGCGGTGGTCTGGATGTTGGTCTACACCCTGCTCTTCTTTCGGATACAGTGGAATTTCGGGGTGGGAAAGGTCGACAGTCGGCGCAGTCGAAGAACCGGCGCACTGATTCTCCGGCTGTCGGTGGACGAGCAGATCGACCAGGACTGGATCTCTCCGGTCCCTCGGTCGAAGAAATCAAGAACAACCCGTATTTCGACCCAAGCCTTGGGC
This sequence comes from Aspergillus micronesiensis, assembly GCA_039763685.1. Taxonomy (NCBI): domain Eukaryota; kingdom Fungi; phylum Ascomycota; class Eurotiomycetes; order Eurotiales; family Aspergillaceae; genus Aspergillus; species Aspergillus micronesiensis. The sequence goes on along the minus strand of JASHHO010000071.1, from coordinate 27,941 downwards.
CAAAGGCCACCGTCGCCAAGCCGAGACATTCCCGACAACTCATCTTCAACCAGAAAGGAAAATACATTACCCAGGCGATTGCTCTGCGGCGACAAGCTCAGCTTGAGGCTATGAAAAAACGGATTGCTGAAAAGGCTCGCCAGGCAGGCATTGATGAAGACTTGGATATTGAGAAAGCATTCCTTGTACCAGCACCGCCGGCGCTGGAGTGGTGGGATGAAGGACTTGTTAACGGGGATAGCTACGCCGCGATCGAGGATGAAAAGAACTTGAAAATCGACACTCCCGACTCCATAGTGACTATTTATGTCCAGCATCCTGTCCTGCTGGATCCTCCTCAGGAGAAGCTCATGCCAGAGCAGAAACCCATGCATCTGACGCCCAAGGAACAGGCCAAGATCCGGCGCCAGCGGCGTATGGCAGATCTGAAGGAACAACAAGCAAAGATTCGACTGGGTCTTGAACCGGCCCCTCCGCCTAAAGTCAAGAAGTCGAACTTGATGCGGGTATTGGGCGAGCAGGCCGTGAAAGATCCTACGGCAGTTGAAGCCCGCGTAACGCGGGAGATTGCGGAGCGTCGTGCAAACCATGAGACCGCCAATGCAGAACGTAAATTAACAAAGGAGGAACGACGTGAAAAGCTTGCCAATCAACAGGAGCGCGATGCCGAAAAGGGTATCTTTACATCAGTATATCGCATTGACAGCCTTGCGAATGGTCGCAACCGGTTCAAGATCAGCAAGAACGCCGAACAAAACGCCCTCACCGGTGTTTGTATCATGCATCCTAAGTTCAATCTTGTCATTGTTGAAGGTGGCTCCCATTCGATCAATAATTACAAGAAGCTCATGATGAACCGAATCGACTGGACTGAAAACGCAGGCCCGAATACTGTGCGAGAGGGCAACCGTGAAGCCCAGGTGGCCTGGCTTGCTGCTGAGGATGAGAAGACCGGCGAGCTGAAAGATTTGAGCATGAATACTTGTACCCTCCTATGGGAAGGACAAGCCAAGGGCCGAAACTTCCGCAAGTGGCTCGGTGCTCGGATTTGCGAGAGTGACTCTCAAGCAAAGGACGTTCTTGCTCGTGCGAAGATGGAGAACTTCTGGGTGTTGGCGAAGAGCGCCAAACCGGCCGAGTTCTGATTTACAATTCAAGGTCATTTATTTATATCATCAGATGCAACGAATACACATCAAAAGGATGTGATATGTATAATAGAGGATGATATCCCTCATCCAGAGCTTTAATATCTATAAACTATACATATAACCAAGGTCCCAAATGACATTCACCATGACGTAAGACTTTTGTTTTATCCAAACATTTCCCTAGCTCCTTAAGATGCAATCGTAGTTCCCAAAATGAAAGCAAACCAATAGATATAGCAAATGAAGATCATGACGGCGGGGGTCCCTGGTTTCCATTGCTTAGATGCCGTAGGAGGTCCAACTGCGCCTTCACCTGGTCAAAGTTCATCGTCGGGTTTGGCGCCTGCTGGCCTCCAGTAGTTTGCGGCATTTGCTGGTACTGTTGCTGCTGCTGTTGCTGTTGTTGTTGTTGCTGTTGCTGCAGAGCTGCCAAGAACAGTGGGTTGATGTGAACATTTTGAGGCATTTGTTGGTAAGGATTGGGTTGCTGGTATGGCTGTTGGAAAGGCATCTGGAAGTTGAACGGTGTCGGCATTCCTTGGCCATACGTGGCTTGCTGCTGGGGTTGCTGCTGTTGCTGTTGCTGCAAGAATGGCGCAAATGGGAACTGCTGAGGCATGCCATAGGCAGGCTGTTGCTGGCCTGGGTGGAACGCTTGAGGCTGGTTGTTGTTATGTTGGGCAGGGGGAGCCTCCTGTTGATGGTGGTATGAGTGACGGTCATGGTGTTGAGAGTCCCTTGGACCTCCTCCACGGCCACGACCTCCCCTACCACGATCAAAGCCTCCTCTGCCTCGGCCTCGTCCGCCACGGAAACCACCTCCTCGGCTTGGTGGACCATCGGCCTCAACAGGAGCCTCCTGGTGGCCCATCATCTCATGCAGATTCTTCGGACGAGCAAGCGGAGTATAGCCGTCTTCACCGGCATTGTCATCGTAGTTGAGCTCGGTTTGGTTGAGCTTCGAAGGGCCCGGGGGTCCACGCTTGCCTCTGCCGGCCCCATCATTCTTAGCATCCTTTCTTTCCTGTCGCTTCTGCTTCAACTTCCGCTTGTATTCGGCTTCGGCTTCGTCATCAGAGAACTCAACCTCGTCCTCTGCGATTTCCTCGTCGTGGAAGTTCGAGGCGTCGCTTCCCTTCAAGCCCTTGAGAGGCTGGGTGAAGACGAAGGTCGAATGCTGCTCAACGTAGTAGATCGGCTTTCCCACCGTCAAGCCACGTTCCTCTACAGCAGCAGCAGTTGTGTACCGAAGAGCATAGAGAGGATTCTCCACTCTTCCGAGGGTTTCGGAGACCACACCTGCAATGCTCCGGTCTTCGTGGCAGAGCAAGGAACCCCCCTCCAACACTTGATATTCACCAGAAGTATTCGCTGTAATCAGAACAGTGTTTTCCACAGTCGCTGTGACATTTCCAAGCAACACAATTTTCATATCAGGAGTGACGGTGATGTCCGGAATCTCTGGAGCTTCATCGGCAACTTCGTTCGTGGACCTGATGTGACCGCCTGATTTGCCCTTGCCTTCACCTTCATCATCGGACCCAAGTTCTGCCTGCATCAGAATGCGCGCCTGTTCTTCGGGGCTAAGGATCTCGTAGTCTTCGTCGTCGTCATCGCTGTCGTCGGAGGAATCGGAGGAGCTGTCTGAAGAAGATTCGTACGGGGAAGAGTCAATTTCCCACTCAGGGTGCTCTTCCTCTTGTCCTGTCTGAGCCTGTTCCCCAGTCTCAGTGGGATGTGTCTCGTTGGTGTTGTCCACCTGCATCGCTTCGCTGCTTTCCGCAGCAGGCTCCTTCGCGGCGGGTATCGTCTCTGTCGGATTCTGTGCGCTATCACGTTGAGTGTCGGACTCAACATCCATGTTTCCGCCATTTTCGTCCTGGACAGTTTGCGATGAGTTGGGTTCACTCTTCGCGACATTCTGGCTGTTGGAACCATCGTTGACAAGATTGAGGCCGGGGATTGCCATTGCCGGGTTCGACGATACGGCCGGTTCACTCGTGCTGGGCTTCGCGATGTTGTCTGAATTTTCGGTGTTGGTAACAGGGGTACCTGCGACTAAGGGCGTGTTATAGAAATCACTTCCATCGTCTCCGGGCGTCAATGCGATGGGCGGCGTATCAATCGCACAGGTACGCTTCACGGGAGGACCCTCGTTGGCGTCCATGGGGGAATCCGTAGGAGGAACAGTAGTGGGAGGTTGGTCACTCATTGCGACGTAAACCACAGAGGCCGTCGAGCACGCAGAAATAGTTGTGCGAAGCTGAAGAGTGATTTCTGTAGGAGTCTTGTCGAAACAAAGTCGCGGGAACTTTTTTTTCTTTGCGGACTGCCACAGTGGGTCGTGGCGGCTACCGGATAAGCTTATCGATAACGTCGAGGTGACCGCACGGAACGAACTTCATGCTTCAACTTGTCCACAAGTCAACAGACAAGCTGAGATGTCCTCTGCGCAAACAGGGGGCAATGCCCCTCGCACAAAACCACGGTAACTTCGATGCCAATTTGTTGATGTGTTCTGCACTCGCGCATCGAGCTAACCCGGGCAATGTCAACAGTCGCCCACCTCCGACGTTCCACGTTTCCTCTGAATATAACGCTTTACTTGTGCCTCATCTCCAATGGAATCGCCGCTTTCCTAGCTCCAATCCAGGACTGCGATGAAGTTTTCAACAACTTCTGGGAGCCCACCCATTACCTCGACCATGGGTACGGATTGCAGACCTGGGAATACTCGCCTGTTTACTCCATCCGGAGCTGGCTCTACGTCGCCATTCACGCTACTGTTGGGAAACTGGGCTCGTTCTTCTTGAAAAACAAATCTGCCGAGTTCTTCGCCATTCGAGTCTTTCTAGCAGTCATCTGTGCGTCCTGCCAGACGAGGCTCTACTCCGCTATTTGTCGAACTCTCAGCCCGAGAATCGGCCTCCTGTTTCTCATGATCGTCGCCTTCAGCCCCGGCATGTTCCATTCGGCCGCTTCGTTCTTGCCCTCGAGCTTCACGATGTATACTTCCATGTTGGGCCTCACGGCGTTTCTGGATTGGAGGGGAGGTCAAAAGGTGGCGCAAGGAATTATGTGGTTTGCTCTCGGCGCAATTGTCGGCTGGCCTTTCGCTGGAGCGTTGGTCATTCCTCTTCTGACTGAAGAGGTGGTAATCGGCTTCATTGCGGGTTCCTTGCGCAAGGTTGTTGGCGGGATCTTCGGTGGAATTCTGAGATCCCTTGCGATTCTGGTATGCCGTGATGTTCTGTCTACGAAAATCTTCGCTGATTGAATTTAGGCTAGCGAAATTCTCGTCGACTACGCCTTCCTTCGAAAGTTTGCTGTTGTGCCGTGGAACATTGTCGCTTACAACGTGTTTGGTGGAGAGGGACGAGGCCCTGAAATCTTCGGCACAGAGCCGTGGACCTTTTACTTCAAGAACCTGTTGCTTAACTTCAACGTTTGGTTCGTCTTTGCCCTGCTGTCAGGGCCCCTCCTGTTGCTCCAGGCTGTTTTCCGGCCACAAGCGACCACCAAGGAGACGCTCTTTCGCACGGTTACGCTCTTCACTCCCTTCTACATGTGGCTGGCAATCTTCACCCTGCAACCTCACAAGGAGGAACGTTTCATGTACCCGGCATACCCTTTCCTCGCGCTCAATGCATCCATCGCATTCCATATGGTCTTGACATACGTCGGATCCAGCAATCCGAAAGAACTGATAGGACGCATACCGGCGAAACTCAAGCTTGCAGCCGTAATGTCCCTGGTTCTGGTGGCCATCAATGCTGGATTGCTGCGCACAGCCGGCATGATCACAGCGTATCGGGCCCCACTCAAGGTCTTTGCGCCTTTGGAACAGATGGAGATTGCTCCGGCACACGGGTCCGTATGCTTTGGCAAAGAATGGTACCGCTTCCCGTCGTCCTTCTTCTTGCCGAACGAGATGCGCGCCAAATTCATTCGCAGCGAGTTCCGAGGCTTGCTCCCGGGCGAGTTCCCCGATGCCACCAGCTACAGTGCTCTCTTTGAAGGGACGGCGCATATACCGACCGGCATGAATGATCGCAATCAGGAGGATATCGAGAAATACGTACGTTATTCTCCGTCCCATCCTGTAAAAACGAGACAACAAACCCGAGGCTAACTTGACTATATCAATCAACAGGTTGACATTTCCCAGTGTTCCTTCTTGGTCGATTCATCCTTCCCCGGGCGTGCGGCATCAGATCTAGAACCCGAATACGTCCACGACGAAACGCAGTGGGAAGCTCTCGCCTGCGAAAGCTTCCTGGACACGGCTCAAACAAGCCTCCTCGGTCGGTTGATCTGGATACCGGATTTTCCTATGCTCCCGGATCGGTTCCGCCGTCACTGGGGCGAATACTGTCTACTGCGGCGGAAGAGCGAGTGACGGGACATGATACAACAACGGAAAACCGGTGAGGGATGTATGCTAGGTACCTATATAGAGGCAGGAAATGATAGAGTTGTGAATAACAGCCATGTTGGTGCGTCTGATGCGACGAGCGGTCTGCGACTTTACCGGAAGCAGCAAAAAGATCCTCGCGTTCCAATGGCGGCCGAGCTGAACGTGCTGCTGAACCAGTGCAACTGATAAGCGTCGTAACCCCGCGACCTCCGCATTCTCCTCAAATCGCATCCAACTTACCCTTCCGGCAACCTAATGAGGCGTGCGTGGTCACGCTGTGATCTGAGCCTGGTGGTGGTGCGCATGCAAGGACAACAGCGATTAGATACCTGGCCCGATACTGATGTCAGAGCAATAGATACCGACGTCCGACTGCAGCTCAGATCCGACTGCACGGCGCCTTGTTACTCCATCCGTATCGGATCCGGTACTGGAAGACGATCTGATATGATAAAAGAATCCTGTGCGCCGTGTTGCAACTCGGATGTGTGTGTAGTTTGATAGATCTCTACCCCCCACACGACCATGACGACACTCGAAGCAATCCAGACCATCACGCATGACCATGTCAAAGATGCATCCACGTTGGGTCTCATAATAGCGGTGTGCACGTGGCTTCTCACCACCCTCTATCGACGATGGAAGACAGACACCTCCGGCCATCCACGCCAGATCTCGAGAAACGGACTCGCAAGTATGAGAAGCCCACGAGGAAATTCGGAGGTGCGTTCACCTGCTGTGGCATATACACTCTTGGCCAGGTTCCCTAATGCTCAATCGTACAGAATGGACGCCCTCCGACTTCAAACGTCCCACTGCCTCCCCATACCCCGACTGGGACGTCCATACATCCAAGCCGATCCCATATCGGCCATTCCGCTATGGACCGTACGTCATGCCACATATACATTGAGTACACGTTCTAAACCTCATACAGTAAATACTTTATCACCATGGGCCTACGGGCCATGAAATGGGACGAGTGGATTGGTACAATACCATACCTAACTGCCTCCCACCATCCAGCAATGCTAACAAACCATACGATCAGAACTCGACAACCACTACCTCAGATACCACGCCGACAAGGCCCGTCGGATCACCGAACGCGGAGCCAAATGCTGCCGGACGGCCCCCGAAGCCATGGACGGGGCGATCGAGCTGCTCGAGGAGCTGTAAGCATCCCCCAAGACATACCTATCAGAGCCTACGATCAATATCTAACACCACCATGACAAACCAGGGCCTCCTACCTCCCCGAACGCTACCCCAGCATGTTCCGCAAAACCCCCGTGGGAATCGACAACCTCCTCACCGGCGAATCCTTCAACATCATCCAACGTCCCCTCCCGGAGGATCCAATGATGACCTCCGCGCGTCTCGTCCAAGACGACCTAGCCCTGATGTTCGAAAAGCCCGACGGAGAATACTACCTCCTCGCTGGCGCCGTCCTCCTGGCCGGCTTCTGGCGTCTGGAAGACAAATACGGCATGCGTCTCTCCGAAATCCACACCTCAGGCGACGTCCCCGGCTACAAAACCAAACTCGAGAAAGGCATGATGAACTTCTTCCGCCGGATCAAGCCCGAAGACCCCGTGCTGCGCAACAACTACTTCATCCAGGTCGACGACAGTCTGCCCTGGTCGCATAGTATCGGGTCCGAGGACGCGGCCGAAGTCTCGTGGAACACGGCCGCCACGAACAAGGCGATCGAGCATCATTTCTTCCGGTCGGAGCGGCAGTCGTTGCGGCGGTTGCCCCGGTCCGGGGCGGTGGTGTTTACCATCCGCACGTATTTCGAGCCGATCACGGAGATCGTCAAGGAGCCGTATGTGCCGGGGCGGTTGGCGTCGGGGATTCGTAGCTGGGATGGAGATGTGTCCAGGTATAAGGGAAGGGAGAAGTATGGGGAGGTGTTGTTGGAGTATCTGGATCGGAAGCATGAGGAGCAGGTGGCTGGGGGGTTGGATTTGGAGAGGGAGGATGAGGTGAGGAGTTATCCTCTTTAGATATATGGCTATGTGTGACCTTCTGTTTATGTGTTATGTTGAATGGAGACTTTCTGTTGTATTCCGACATCTTGTATATGCTTTGGTGTATCTGTCCTTGTTCTATCCTCTAGTTCAGCATCTCGCTATATCCATGTACGTATATGGGTGGGTACGTGTATGCAAATCTAGATATCAACCAAAGAGGGCGACCTCCGACCTCTCTTCCGTCGAGCATAAGACCATTCCCGCTCTTGACGCCAGGAACACTCCTCTCGGAACTCGCAAATTCGGCACTTCCAAGCCTCCATGACTTCTACGCCACGGGGGTCTCGCTGTCCGCGCCACCACTCCATCTGGTCAGATAGATAGGACGTCATCGTGGTGGGGTCGAACAGGAAAGATCGGGCCCCTAATACTCGAGGCCGGAGGTCTTCTGTGGGTTCTGATGAGAGGTATCGGGCTGTGAGGAGGGGAGATATCACGGTTTGGTAGGGTTCGAGGAGGCGAGGTTGGAATTCAGATGGAATAGAGGGAGATGATGATATTTCTGGGGATGGTGTATGGATAAAGGTAAGTCGAAGTTGGTCTTTCATCAGCTTCCATAGACTGGTGAGGTTGTTGTTTGCGAGAAGAACGCTGGTCGAGTCCTGACTGTTTGTTGGTGCATCGTCGATATCACCATGGGGAGCTGGTCGTGGCTTTGCGTCTTCCGGGCCAGGAATGAAATCGGGATCGAAATCCGTAGCTGACAACGCATCGAAGAATTGGTCATTCAGACCGCCGACTTCCGCGATGAAGGCATCTGTGAAAGTGCGCTCCGGATCCAGCTCGTAGCGCGACGCGAGCGCTTCAATAGTAACATCGTCACTTGTAGTCATGCGATTCAGCATATGGTAATACATCTGCAGCTGAAGAAGCGTCGGGCGGAATCCCGTGCTCTTGACAGTCGGAACCGAATTGCTAGCTCGAGTCTTGATATCCGTCAAATAGACCCGGGGAATGTTGAACGCCTCGGAGGATGTCTGACTGCTGCTACCGCCGTCGAAATTACCCGAGTCATCGGAGGGTTGTTGATCACCATCGCCCCAGGACATATCGGAGAGTCGCTTGCCTCCTTGCGAAGGCGACAGAAGGTAATCCGACAACGACATCTGGTACTCGGGCATGACGGCCCTCGAAGCCTCCACATCAGCGTAGAACGACGCAGCAGACGCCTCGAGCTCCACATCCGGACACTCATAAGAGAGCTGATCGATGACCCCATTCACGAGCTCGCCATCGACCATGCCCCACACCTCCAGCTCGCGGGTGATCCCATACTCCCGCAGCGTCCGCAGACCCTGGATCACATTCCATATGCGCAACGCCAACGCGTCCTCCTTTGTCGTGATCTCGACCGACACCGTCGTGTAAATCTCATCTTCTAACGTCTTGTGTATCGTGCTACCCTGTTTCATCGCCGGCGTCCTCCTTTTCCGACCGTGTTTCGTCAATGTGTACCAGTATTGCAGCTCACACCACGCCGGCGAGATCAGGTCGGTAACAGAGAAGGCTTTATTCGGGGGCTTTCGAAAACGCTCGATGGGCGATCGAGTATCCACGGCAGCGGTCGCATCCGTAGTCCAGGTTTGCTCGCGCGCAATGTCCCTCTCACGTTGGCGTTCTCGGCCCTCTGTAGAATTGGGATGCTCAACTAGACGCTTCAATGTCAGAGTCAGCTCGTTGATAGTATCCATCCCCCGCAGAAAATAATACGAAGATTCCATGAACGTTGCGACAGTAACAGTGAGGAAGGAAAATCATACCAAACGCGACACCATCGCCGCCGGACGTCTGTCCTGCTGCGACAGGGGCGCCGTGGCGAATCCGCGACATCTGCCACGGGGGCATCTGACGGCCCAGCACCCGAGGCGTGCGACTACTCGGCGGGTCCTCTCCATAATAATCTTCTATATCTTGAACAGTCGCAGTAGCGACTGTTGTGGTTGTCCTGGGGAGAGGTTCTGGGGTCGAGGGCGCTCGGGGGGTGGTCGGTGTCCCCGCGGAAGTCGTCGCGTGGTCTGCGATGGCTTTGGCGAGGAGTTCGTTGATCAGCTCCTCTTCGTCGGGGGAGAAGTCGGATCCGTAGTCGCTGCTATTGTCGGACATTAAATTCGGAGGGAGGAGTTGGCAGGACATGCCTGCAATGGTTGGGGGGAGATCATAGCATGCCGCGTGGTTTGGGGAGAAGGGAGGGAAGAATGGATGTTGAGGTCATCGTCCATCGGGTGTTCGCGTGGCTGCGGGTCGCTTTTCCTATCGCCCCGCAAAACGCGCATCTTTGATCTACGACTCGCAGGGTATGGATTATTCATCGCTCTCTTCATGAGTCTGACATATGGTGATACGAATGTAAGGAAACGCTGTCTGTCTTCTATATATCGGTATTTGCAAATCTATATGCTATCTAACAGAATGTAATCACGCTCTATAAAATGCCAAATCTATCGCAAGAGGACCGCCGATGCCACCAGGACCCAGATATGTACAGTGGGCAAACCGCAACAGAAAGAAAAGTATAGACACGTTGAATAGAATATTAAGCCTCAGCCGTAACCGCCGAGCTGAGGGTCATCGTCGAACTCTCCGCCGCAGCCAGCGCCTGTTCAGCTGCCTCGACTTCACGCCCGCCTTCTGGTTCAACCAGCTGAGGTACGTCTGCCAGCCGACCGCAATAACACCAGAGAATATATTCCGGAACTGGGCGGGAATATACATGAAGCTGAACGCCGTGACCGCTGGCCACAACTTGGCGCTATTGGTGATGCTGACGGGCAGGGCCTTCTTCAGAAGCGCTCCCATGTCTCTTCAAAAGTCGCACCGGACAACAGCGAGTGGACGCTGAAGAAGTATGTGTTGAAGACGGGCGTAAAGACCGATTGTTGGAACGACCACTTTTGTGAGGATGGAGAGGAACTTTGACGTGAAGTTGAAGTGGTTGTGGAGGAACATGAACCTATCGATATACATCAACATAACAGTCCTTGAAGGGTTCATCGAAGAAAGGTATAATATCTTACCAGTTGTACGACGGGATACTCGATCCTGCTCCGACCACCAAATGCCGCAGGGTTCTGTACGGGTCATAGGTCCCCTCCACTCGTCGCAACATCCTTATCCTCGGCAGATTCGGACTGGGAGTCCTCGCGTGGCGACTCCTTCTTGTCCGGAGGGAACATGAGCTGCGCACTCAGATCACCACACAGATATACCACCACCGTGCTCCATAACTGTGTCGCATACGGCCTTCTCTCCTGAATGCGCGCATACGCGCGTCCCGCTCTTCCAATCGGGCCATCCAAGATTATCTGGCGAAAGGATCTGGATCGAACGACGGTCGTATTCGGCGTGGAGGCAGGAGAGGCAGTAGGAGCGTTTCGTCGGGGGTTTATTAGATGGATGCGATGGTTGAGAACTTGACTGAGAAGGCTGCGATGGCGTGCTCTTCGTCTCAGGCACCGGGTCTGGTTTAGACGATGGGCCAGACGACTGGTTTCTGCGTGATCGTACCTGCGGGCGCAAAGAAGATCGAGGACATGTTGTCGCTCGTCGGGTGAACTGGGTATATAACGTGTGTCGCATCATGAATTAGGGGACTGCGCTTCGCATGTGTTGGGACTGAAAATCGAAGTCCAATCGACCAGATGATCCGAAAATCGCTGTTTGCTGTATAAGGAGAGTCAGGCGAGCAGGAGTGTGGCGCCGATAGTGCACCTGAGACGTCTAGTCTATATTATCGCAAAGCAATAGAAATGAGTGGAGATGAGAAGGACAAACGAAACAAGCAAGTACAGAGGGACAAAAAAAATTAAGCGATCGGAGTCATCTTGTTCCCTGCAGTCGGCGACGAAGAATAACTCCGCAGGACGAGTGGCGGCACAGCCGCTTTGCCCGTTGCCGAGGTCGGCGCTACTTTGCTTTCCGATCGGATGAAACTGGAAGGTCTTTCCTGCCCATCGGATAAGGCATACAAGCAAGATGGACATATTCAAGTCATTCACATACTATGGATTCACTCTATATTGTTCTGTATCTATAATGCTCTTGTTCATTCCAAACAACTCCGCATCCATCATGCAAGAATCTCATATATCAAAAACAGGAAAATGCCAAACACGTAACTCGCTGGGTATATCAAAATGCAATGACTCGTCAAGTCGAAAGCTCATCATAATGGGCTTGAAGAACAGAAACTCAGGACTTTTTTTCCACATCCCCATCTCCTGCCGATGCATTGAATCGCCGGCGACAAGGTAGGAATGAAATAGTTAATAAAGACTAAATATTAACCGCGAAAGCTGAATATATCGGGATTGCGCGTCGGATGGACCAGACACTAGAGTCCGATAGACAGTCGAAGACAATAATCTTCGTTCGCGTCCATCTAGCGGAAAGACTCACGGGTGTTGACCCGATCGATGTCGTACGGGTTTCCTTCGTAGAGGGAGGGGTGGACGGAGGCAACTGTCCGGGTCGAGCGGACAGTGGATGCACGGCTGTGGCTCTTGTGCACCTTCGGAGCTCCTCGACTCTCGAGTCATCCTCGCTCTCGTCAGACATATCACCAGCGGGAGCGGGAGCCTCAGTGCGGTCATAGACTTCGGTCTCCTTGGTCTCTTCCTCAGGCTCGGGTTCCTTCTTGACCTGCTGCATCATCTTCCGCATGAAGGCGTCGGACTGGGCAGCGTACTTGCAGCGCTGACGCACGGCACGGCCGTACTTGTAGAACAGGAATGGGAACGGCACACAGGCGAGAGCAAGGAAGGCCGGGATCGACGAGGCCCAGTGGATTCCAAGATCGTTTGTACATGTAAGAGGTAAAGAGCGGGAAGACGGCACCGAAGATCGAACGAAGAACGGAGTTGGCGGCCAGGACGGAGGCCGCGAAGATGGTGTAGGTGTCGATCAGGTAGCTCATGATGCTCAAGAACACCAAGACCATTCCGAACCCGAAGGGGACACCGGCAGCGATACAGGCCATCCAGTGGACAGACGGGTAGTTCGTCCAGGCGAACCAGAACAGACCCACGGGAATGGTGACGGAAGCAATCAAGCAGGGAGGCAGACGAGCCTCAGGAGGAGCAAAGCCTCCATGGTTCTCTTCGGTCTTGACGTAGCGCTTATTGTCCCAGATACTGTAGGCGACAGCCCCAAGCATGCCAACCATGATACCAAGGAAAGGAAGGGCACCAACACCCTGGTTCCAGCCACGAGTACCCTGGAACACGATGGGTAGGCAGCGAACAGCATGTAGAGAGTACCATAGACGATAGCCTGAAACCGGAGTTAGCGTGCTAATTCTTCTTTAAAGGTGAATGGACAACTCTTACCATGTAGAGGGAAAGCAGGAACACGATGGGCTCCCCGGAAGAGCAAAATCCAGGGACGAGACAGCGCAACGCTGAAGGCCTCCTTGAGAGAAGTCTTGCCCTGGTCGATTTCGAGCTTGCTTCGGTAAACCTTACCACTAATCTTGGACAGCTTCGTGGCACGAGCACGAAGGAGCACTGGCGCATAGGTCCCCGGAACAAGGAGGGTTGCGAGGATCCAGACAACGCCGGAGAAGATTCCCAGGAATCCCATCACCCATCTCCAGCCAGCCTTCATTCCCAAGAAGCCACCACAGATCGGGCCAAGAACTGGTCCCAAGAAAGGAGCAGCGGCGAACAGACTCATGGCGACACCTCTCTGCTTGGCGGGACTGTTATATGTCAGTAACAGTATACCACACATATGGAAGGCTCTTCACTTACACATATCAGCAATCACACCACCGGCGTTAGTCAAGGGGGAGGCTCCGAAAGAACCAGCAAAGAAGCGGAGGATGATCAGCGTCCAAATGTTCTGGGAGCCGCGCTACCGCAGTTGAAAGCCGTAAGCGCAAGGTAGGTTTCCGAAGAAGATATACTGGCGACCAAACATCTCACTCAGAGGAGCCCAGAGCAGAGGGCCTGTTTCTCGTTAGCACCATGCTACATATAATGATATCAAGACGAAGACAATGCATACCAATAGCGAAACCAAGGACGAAGAGAGAAACACCCAGGGTGGCAACCTCACTGCCAATACCAAACTCTTGCCTGATCTCTGCAACACCACCGGTGTATGCCGACGAGACCAGAGCAACTGCCAGAGTCGCAATAGCCACCAGCATTGTAATGAACCATTTCTTGAAGGAGCCGAACAGCATGGGGTTGCGCGGATCCTCAGGAATCCACGTAACCACATACGGATCCTCCTCCGTACCAGATCCAGGATACGGGAAGTCGATGATCTCCTGGGTCAAGACGGCCTGATCCGCGACCAGGCGCCAGTAGGGAATTTTTCCGGCTGGCCGGTCCTTCGATCTTCGAAGGACCATTGTCCTCCGGGTTGTTTGCCATTTCGGGGGAGGTTGCGGTGGGGAATGCGAATAGGTCGAGGGTTTGACGTAGGGCGGCGATAGATCAAGATTGATAGAAGGGAGAGGGGCTGCTAGTGCTGATGCAGGTATGATAAGTGAAGCGACTGTGTATTTGGCGTATGTGATGAGCCCTGAGTCGGAGTCGGAGTCGGAAGGCGAACGGTATTAGTAGTAATGGGTCGACGGCCGAATGCAGTATCGCAGAAGGTTTGGAATGTTGTCACCACTGGGGCAGGATTAGTGTTTAGGCGGGCAGATCAAGCTGGAGCGCAGAAAGAAAAGAACGTCGAGATCAGAATGATTATTATAGAATTAGATTGAGGAAACAATATGAGGATCGGCCGATGCTGGCACACTAGGATCGTTCCACCTATATATACACCCTGCCCTGTTCACTGGATAGAATTTTTTTCCATCATCCTGAGTTCATATCTCCTTAAAGCAAGAAAACCTCGGTTCCCTGCCATTCTTAGCACTAGAACGACAGGGAACGAGGGTCCCGAACCCACCAGGCGAACCAGAGTGGTCAACTACCCGAAATCTGGGCATTATTCCGGGCTTATGCACAGGAGGAGCCCATTAATCGGCTGTCGAGACTGGTCGGGCTGAGCCGAAGTGGATCGGGACGCCAGGAATTGAAACCTCCGAGCCATGGCCGCGCCCCGTCTCAACCTCGTGGCTTGGGGGCGTTGATGGGTTTGGGATAAGTCTATTCTAGTTTATTATCGGTGATTTGACGACGGTGGATAGAGTGGGGCCTATCGTGATGATATTATCAACCCGTCAGGCACACTGCCAGATGCAGTCCTAAGGGGTGATACACAACACCTACCGTACATACTGACGACGCCTCAGGTGAGAGGATCACAAGTTTGCCACTCTGCTCGAGCTGAGGTCATAGTCACTGGGAGCGTTCGGGTGCATGTCGAAGGATCCCGAATGCAGACGCAGAGTTTGTCGGCATGGAAGGCGCATGGAAGCGCCCTCGGTACCTTAGGCATCAAGGAAGCGGGTGCTGAATAAGGCGGGTGGGCGAATGAGCAGCGAGTTATGCTGAACAATCGGCATAACACACGGCCGCCTCGCTGCTTTGGGCTTAGCGGGGCCATGCCCGGGTGACTCGGCACGTCTGCCCTCCCCGTCTGTGGCTTATCTCCGGCTTCATGCACTTATCCATGGGAGCATCATTCTCCTGTCCTCGGATGCGCCTGCTCCGTTCCACGGTCATCGAATGTTCCTGACCCTGCTGGAATGCTCGACAATTTACTCTTCCTTCAGCTCATATCGCCGCCAGCCTTATGATCAGTAATCAGATACTACATAGCAATCTAATGACTTGGCAGTCCCGAGACGGTGGATATCTATCTGATTGAGGTGGATCGTCGACATCCCAAACACTGCTCTGCTCCTGGCGTACGGAGTAAGTACACATTGGTTAACGCGCACAAGCCTCCTCTCTATGACGAACATCCATCCCGCTACCCCTGCAATGTAAGCATCGCAAGTTGGGGTCCGGATCAAACTCGCCAGGCTGGAGTCCATCCAGGCTTTCTACCCGAATAACGTCTATCGGGCTTTCCGGTCCCGACCCACACGGGCTAGATTTTTCTCCCGCTGCTAAGATAGGAGCCCACCAGCACGGCCTAGTACGTACACGGGTCTCAGACAATTTGAGTCATGCAAATGAACGGTCTTTCTCCGAAGGTTATTGACGGTTTGCATTATTATTATGTTCCTTGATGTTGTCCGATGCAATACTCAGATGATGGTACTCTTCGGGTCTCTTCTGAGTATATCTACTGGATACAAGGGCAAGTAGAAGAATGAAGTGCTGATGACGAATCGCTCTGAGCTTGCCTTGATCAGTGGGGCATTTTATGCTCTCCGGGCTCTGTATAACCGATCGCCATCATAATCGTTATGATTATGATCCCCTGCCCAATGCTCTCAGCATGACAACGCGTTAACTCCGGACACGAATTCCCACTCACCTTCCCTGCAATCATACATCCAAACGCTAATATCCACATCTGCAACAGACGATCGTTTGCCTTCGGGGATAAACACGCCGGTGCCACGATGACAACACATCTCTTGGCTGATGGGGCTAAGAACGGAGATATCAAGCTTGTTTTTCGTGAATTGCATTATCCCCCAGCACATCTCATTATTCAGAGTTAGTAATCACAAGGTATCTCCACGCCTCTCCCCACGTTCAGGCATATACAGTGGCTCCTCCGGTTATCCGGTCTCCTCAAACGCGGGGCTTCCTCAATGGTTAGGAATGGGCACTGGCGGCCATGGGAACGTAGCGGTAGGCTTCGGCACCAGATATCCGTGCATTCGAGATCACAGAGCATCGGATCTACCCTACCTACTCCTCCTTCGCTGAGTCAGGTATAATGTGGCAGGGTTCATGGCAATCTTTCACCCAAGCTTGACCTTGACATGGGCTCCGCATGATCGGGCTTTGTCGTGATTCAGCGGATACGGTGGATCGCTTATTCCATTGCAGGCATGCTTTGGTGATTTGTGGCGCAAGTGTTCTCGGATGGTTGTTTTAGACCGGTATAGATCAAATGCTCTACGGGAGTGAGTCAGACAGGACTTCGAATTCGAATAGTGCAGCCTACCAGTACTTGTCCATATGATGGCATTCAGGATCACTTGCAGGCTTTCTCGGATTATGCGAGATGGAGAGCGTTTATCAACATCACGTGTAATGGAGCAGATTGTCAGCTGATCTATGTCGTTGACCCCAAATGAAGGCAGGTGGCAAAGAATGGGATTTCAGAAAATGAGTCAGGACGCGAGTGAACCATCATTTTCACGCGATCATGAAAACATCCTTGAGCAGATAGCCAGGCAGTAATCACTGTAAGCAAGATCCAGACTAGTCGCCGACATGGTGCCTCTTCCGTCATCATGCCAACACTATCCTTGAGTTTTCTCGTATCTGCCTCCCGCTGTGGTGACTATCAGGGACCGATCAGGATATGAATAACCAGCTTGGAGAGCTGGAACTGATTTTTAAACAGCTGTAAAGGCTTTTCGGGGCTTTTATCTGATTCCTCAATCAGGCATATTCTGTTGGCTTCTATAGAAATGTTGGATCATCCTATCGGGGGCCTACGTAGTCTATCACTGTTTCTAAAATCTACGACGTACCAATGAGGTGCAATCTTCTGCCTACGGGATTCAATAAAAGGAGCGAGTGTATTTATTCTGCATTTGTTTGCATTCTATCTAATGACAATCTTGGTTAATCTTATCTGGCACATGGGGTAGTGAAGAGTAATATAAGTGACAGGTAGAGAAAGTGGTGGTGAGCTGACAGATTGAGCCTAGATTTATATATTGAAAGTTGGCAATGATAGAAGGTCAGACACAGTAAGTCTCACGAGGAACTCCAACAAGCAAGAAATGAATAAAACCGGACGATCAGTGATCAATGAATGCCAAATAATACTGCTAAAAAACAGGTTCGTAGAAAGATCAGCCGGTGTAGTTGAGTCGTGCACCGCGAGGTCTCCCTCCGTCTTCCGCATTTGTATACACATTTGCTCATCGAGACACTCCACTCTTCGAACGAACTTCCCTTTCTCCATGTATTAGCCAAAAAACGAAGGGTAGAACCTCGAATTTGGATATTCAGCACATCCACCGTCTTGTCCTCCACGATGAGTGGTGGTTGATGGTTGGTCGGTGGCCACTGAAATGACGGTCGCAGGCATGCTTCTTCCACGGGTGAGAAAGGGGCATTACCCAGCAGCTTCTGTGCGGTCGCATCCTGAGTTTTCGTCTGATCTCATCGTTCCTCATCGTCTAGGACACGATTTATCGAGCGAAATAAACGACACTTCGTCGGTTTTTCTCCGCCCAGTACTGTCCTTCGTCGTAGATCAGCGCGTTTGTCGATTAATGCTCGTTGAGCACGCGCGATTCGCCACTTCGCGGGGTCGTCAAATGGGATCGTTGAGAGAACTCAACGTCGGCGACAAACTCATCTCCTGTATCAAGAGAAGGGGTCTTCCATCGCATTAGGCTGTAGAATAAGCCACTGCCGGAGGATCTCTCTTACTGCAGAGCCAGCACGAAAGATCCGAGGGGATCTCTCAGGACATCCAGCTTGCCCGCCGCCTCCGTGGTGAGCGCTCCTAAGCGTTTTCTCTAATGAGTTTGTTATACGTCAGTCGAGGTTACATCCTGTCTGCCACATGAACGGTTGCAGCGGACTGCATCAAAGAACGACTTGAGCGACCGAGCCATCCTATCCGCTGCAGGGGAGAGTTTGTACATGTAGTTTATTATTGTATTCACCGTCGTGTGGCATTACTCAAGGACAAGGACGTCGACAGGCGCTGACACTCATAACAGCATGAGTCAGGATGACAATATGCGACCGGGGAAAATCAAGGTACGGCATCAGGGCTACCAAGGAAGAAAGAAAGAAAAAAGAAAAGAAAAAAACTTGAAGACGGTTCGGTCAATTTCTTCTTTGAAAGACTGCATTTCGCGTCTATGCCATCCGGTGGCGCTTCCTATGGAAACCACTTGAAGAAAAGCTGCGTAATGTACATTCGGATGCATCAATGATGACCATTCGGCCGCGAGTGCAGCCTACTATTTAGTGCAGCAATAAAGAACAACTGAAACCCATAGCCGAGAACCCAGTGATATTGAAACCCATCATGTATCGCCAGTCATTAAAAACAGAAAACCCCATAATCGCCCGACCAGAAAAAGAACAAACTCATTAGAGAAAACGCTTAAGAGCGCTCACCACGGAGGCGGCGGGCAAGCTGGATGTCCTTGGACTGGATGGTGACACGCTTGGCGTGGATGGCGCACAGGTTGGTGTCCTCGAAGAGGGAGACGAGGTAGGCCTCGACGGACTCCTGGAGGGCGCCGATGGCGAGGACTGGAAGCGGAGGTCGGACTTGAAATCCTGAGCAATTTCACGCACAAGACGCTGGAAGGCACTTGCGGATCAGGAGCTCAGTGGACTTCTGGTAGCGACGGATCTCACGGAGAGCGACGGTACCTTGGGTGGATTTGTTAGTTACGATGGACTGGTAATCATTTGCCACGATGGATTATATTGACTTACCAGGCTTGTAACGGTGAGGCTTCTTGACACCGCCGTAGAGGGGGCGGCCTTGCGAGCAGCCTTGGAGGCGAGCTGCTTACGGGGAGCCTTGCCACCAGTGGACTTACCTATAGAGAAAGGATTAGCATAAGTTGGGAAGACGCGAGGTGTCCCTCAGGAGGCGCGACCGTGACGCGAGACCAGGACACCAAGAGAAAGGACAGTGAGGTCAAGACTTACGGGCAGTCTGCTTAGTGCGAGCCATTGTAATGGATTAAATTTGATGGATTTGATCGACTTGAGATGGAAAAATGACGTTGAGGTGAGTTGTCGATGAAAGTGGTGATGAGATGGAGGAGTTGTAAGAAGGATGGAGGGGGCGGGTGGGGCGGCGGTATTTGTAGTGGGCGAAGGGCGGGTGGTGATCTGGGTGCAGGCAGGCAGTTGGGTGGCCTTAGCGCGATTTTGCCTTTGATCAAAAAACGCTCAGAAAGCAGCACACCATAAGCGGTGATTTCGCGGGTACGCTTTTGCTGGGAAATCAAAGGGGTGCTGGGCGCGCGGGCACGCTAATCCCCTCTGGGTAGGGAGCGCTAAGCGAGAGTCCCCTTCCGCATCAGCCAATGGGATCGCAGGATCACGGATCTAGAATGCCTCCCTGCCACTTCTTGATCCCAACCACAAGCAAGGTCGGAGGGCCAGAATGAGGATGCAGGGTGATCTGGACCATCCTCAGGAATGTCTCTGATCCTCCAGCATCATTGATCCGCGTGGTTGGGTGCCATTCCGCGAGGATCAAGCTCACCCTGCCCGGATCACCACCCCTCGGTCACGTTGCCGCCAGATCAGGCCGGCACTGCGGATCCTCGACGCTGATTGGTCGATCCGGATTTTGGCGTGTGATTCGAGCACCCTCGCCGCGCTCTTCTCCTCGCTATACAAATATCCCCCGTCCCATGGTCCCTCTGCTTTCTCTCTCCCTCTCATCTCTCCCAACTGTCATCCACTCAACGCCAACCACCTCCACTTCTCTAATTCCCAACTCTAAACTTCTTTAATTCACACAACCGTCAACATGACTGGACGTAAGTCTTCTCTCCATCCTTCCTCGATGCCGGTCTCCGGACGCGTCGCCTTCCATCCATCAGTGAACTGACGCGTCTTTGATACAGGCGGAAAAGGTGGCAAGGGTCTCGGCAAGGGTGGTGCCAAGCGTCACCGCAAGATTTTGCGTGACAACATCCAGGGTATCACCAAGCCTGCTATCCGTCGTCTTGCTCGCCGTGGTGGTGTCAAGCGTATCTCTGCCATGATCTACGAGGAGACCCGTGGTGTCCTCAAGACCTTCCTTGAGGGTGTCATCCGTGACGCCGTCACCTACACTGAGCACGCCAAGCGCAAGACCGTCACTTCCCTCGATGTCGTCTATGCCCTTAAGCGTCAAGGCCGTAAGTTGCTTCTGTCTGCTGTCTCTCCGAACCACGCGTCTAACTCGTCTGCTCTTAGGTACCCTCTACGGTTTCGGTGGTTAAATGCTTTCTTTTCTCGTTTTCTCTTTTAGCCATCCTGCGCGGTCGGCTCGTCGAATGTCCTTCCGCAGCAGTGACGCGACGGGTTGCTTTTTCGGGTTGGTTCACGGTATGACTGGGACGTTGGGGTGTTATTGATCTTCATATCATGGGTCTCTGGGTTTGCTTTTTATCGTACTTTATTTTACTATTACGCGTCCACTACGGGTCTGCTAGTGTTCGTGCTTGGATTTTCTGTATCATAGCGGCCTTTATGCTTCCGGCTGGTGCCATGCCTCGAAGGATCGCGTGTCTGAATCCGCGATCGGTATGAATACGAACGCTTGAAAGAACAAACAAACTCTCCCATCTTGTACTGGTGTAGTCGCTCTTGTTTTGTTTTCTTACCGTGTACTTCGCGTCGCGTCGGGTATCGTGCGTGGGTCTCGGGGCAGCTTGTGTCCGTCTTCCCCTATAACGTATGTCCACCTAAGTTATTCGAGGTATCAGCACGTACTAATGTACGTGTGTATGTGGCATTGCTTGATAGGCAGGTTGTAGGAGTACGAGCAAGGACATCCAGTCTTAGAAGCTTTTAGAGGCATGTACGACATCGAAGGAAACGACGGCTTGCGCTTGGCATGTTCAGTGTAGGTGACGGCGTTACGGGCGTGTAGCTAGGGGTTTGGGATTGATTCCTTGGTTTTTCGTTTGTGTGGGCGTTCGCGCTGTCGTGTGTACTTGTGTCGGGTGTTGATATGTAGTCATCGTTTCGGGGCTTCAATGTCGTCGGTCTTTGCCGAATCGTCATCTATCTAGCAGCTTAATGTCATTGGATATGGTCGGTCTGATGGTTTTTTGGTCCTGTTTTCGTTGTAGTTTTGGTTGTTTTATATTCATGCTGCGTATGTTTGCTGTGTGAGTTATCGGTGATATGTGTTTGATGTTCATGGAGCGATTGGTACTGATATGTAGATATATATTTCTTACTCCATGGACATGGCTATGTATACCCCGAATATGCCAATCCACAACGAACAGAGAAAACGACACGAAACCACCACGGGTAGATGTGGGAGACAGCAGAAATATTGAATAATTACACCAAACACGCATACTTCTCATGGGATGGGTTACATCAAGCCTCAAGAGTGAGGATATCAGTCGGGTCAGGTTGGGGCGAACGGGTTCGACCCGATCGGGGGGTTCAACCCGGCCGGGGTTCAACCCAAGGGTTCAACTCGGCGGGACTTGGACAAACTGCGGCAGCACCACCCCCGCTCCCACCACCAGAGAGAAAGCAGCTTCCCATCGAGAGAAGCAAGAAACCATAAATCTCGGCCATGATAGCGAGTCCATAGAAACCTCGGATGCCCAATAACGGGAATATCAAATTAACTAACCACGTAGGGATTCGTTGCAACGAAGATCAAAGACGCAAGCTGAACGGCTACTGAGAACGCGCCCGCATACTACCCACCAGTTCCACGCACCGCGTCTCATCAACCAGCATACACCATGATAACACAGACAGAAAACCACACAGCGACCAGTGGCTATAAAAACACCAACAACCACCCGTCAAGCCGCAAAGGATTACCCCGTACGAATGAAAGGCCGGTCGTCGACGATATGGAATATGCGCGTCTCCGAGCAGCATCCCTCGCGACACGACATGCAACACAACGAAGAGGAAGCGCAAGTATCACTGCACCTAGGAAGCAGAGAATGCTATACAGATCGAGTGAGGGGATAGAAGCATACCAACAGACCGGGTCGACCATGCCATCCTCCGAGAATCCCAAGAACCATCGGCAGTTCCATCACCTACACGGATGCAATGCGAGGGATGAGCCTACGCACCCCTAGCCTTTAGCCAAGTAAATACCTCGAGATCCGAATCAAAACCAATGGCGACAAACCCACAAAAAAAAAAAAAAAAAAAAAAAAAAAAAAAAAAAAGTGTCGATGCGATACACCACGATTCGGGAAAGAACCAATCATCCGGACATCAGACCTCACAACATCCACGTTGCTGCCCCGAAATCAGCGTGAGACAGGTGTAGACCTGCCCACTGGCCCCAGAGGCATCTCCAATACCGTCTCATCTCAATACCCCTCACGTCGAAGACTGCATATGGATACCACCACCACGGGAAAATTTGCTCATAGTCAAGCCATGAACCAAGACAACTGCGCACGCATTTAAGATGCCCCGCCAAGGAGGCAGAGCCGACAGAGGAAGGTGGACATGCCACACGCCCACATGGGAAGCAATAAGTGCCAATAGACATCTGATAGTAAGCCAGTGTTGTGATACGTCACGGAGCACCAGAAATCGCCCCCTGCCCCAGTGATCCAAGGAAACAGACAGCACGAGAAAGTTGCAGGAATTCTCATAATCACCAAAGCATCGACTGCCGGCTGGCTAAGCCAAGACCATGTGCCTGGGAGCAATGAAGGTGGGACAGCCTACCGGCATCGTCTATCAGATATCGTAAGCCCGCGCAATCAAAAACATACACCACAAACAGATGTGTATGACCCTTGATGCTCCCCTATCATGCACTTCCACCGGAACTCGAATGGGTCTACGATGATCGCCCATCACTTGCGATTCCCGGAGAGGCATCTTGCTCTCCTTGCAGGCCCTGCGTCGAGCCGCAAAAACCAGTCATGAAAGATGGCCGATACCCCGAACCTCCCCAGTACATCCACCCACCTTGAAAAAAATGCTCAAACAAGGGACAGTATTCACTCTCCTGCCCTCACTGGGAATAAGCCTGCTGGCCACGGTGGCTGATGCCGCTAATAACTTCTGCATGAGAATAGACCACCAGTGTATACATTCCAAGCCACCCGCTTTCCCCTTGCCGGGGACCCGAAGGAATCACAGGCATCGCTAACTCGGACGACAGCTATCGTTAAAAATGGAAAACTCTACATTGACGGGGGAGTCGAAGCCCTCGTGGGGATCAAGATGACGGCCCAATTGAAGACACGCTCAAGCTTGGCTATAGTACGTTTAGCCCGAGCACTACACCCGGGAGAACCTACTGCTAACTAGACATAGACACCCAGCTCACAGAAATCGACATGACATCCTCGTGGGACTGGAGACACAACATCTCGATAGCCGTCACCAACAAGACACCGAACCCATTGACCGGGATCGAGCCTCCAATAGTCGTACGCGGTGCCCTCTACTTCGGGTCATCCCTAGACACCCATATCTACCTGTATGGTGGGACGACGTCCTATCTCAACATGAGTGTTCCGACACTCGAAAAGCCGACATCCTCACAATATGCGCTCTGGTCATTTGATACGCTGAATGGAAGCTGGACCCCGTACGATGTGACCTCGCATGTCCCAAATCGTCCCGCAGGGGGGGCCTACGCCGAAGCCTCAGACCGTGGTCTTGCCTTCTACCTAAACGGGTTCATAAACGGTGAGGATACCGACGAGCTCGAGGACGCGTCTTACTTACGGTATCTGGACGGGCTTGTCATGATCGATACACAGTCCCACACCGCAACGAACTTTTCCACTGCCTCACTGCGCCGCTTTCCTCGAGTGAAGGGAAGCATGGTGTACATCCCGGATGAAGGCTCACAGGGGATACTGATAACAATGGGAGGAGTGACAAAACCGCTGAATGATAATAATGCGTCGGATGAAGGGGACTTCGTATGTTGCTTCGAACATGCCTTCATTGAGCCCGGTTTTGTCCCCTAACAAATATCCGATAAAACAGGTAACATTCGATGAAATTGATTTTCTAGACATCTCATCACTTATCGATGACACAGAAACACGTCGTGGTACACACAAAAGACTACAGGAGACATTCCAGAAGGACGAACAGACTTCTGTCTGGTGGCAGCATCCGCAAAGGACAATTCAAGCCACAGCATCTACCTGTACGGCGGAAAAGGGTTCAACGAAGAATACGATGAGGTATTTGTCTTGTCCATCCCGTCGTTTACATGGAAGAAGGTTTACCAAGGGGATTCGCCTCGATATGGACATACATGTCACTTGGTCGGCAACCGGCAGATGTTGACAGTCGGGGGAACGGCTTCTGAGAGTCTCCTGTCCGGTTGTGATTCAGAGCGGGCAAGTGTTTCTATCTTCGACCTGACGGAGCTGGAATGGGGGAGTGTCTACAACCATTTCGCGGCGGATTACCAAGTCCCGGAAGTGATATACAATATCATAGGCGGCGAGTAAGTGGTCGACTTATCTCTCAACACAGCAGACTAGGCGCAGACTAATATTACTACAGCGGGAATGGAAATGCACGAATGAAAGCACCCTCTGTGGGTTTCAACACGCCGGAGATAGCAGATATTCTCTATAAACCTGACACCCACGAGCATGACGGGATCAGCGCGCGAACCATTTCCGGAATCGTGGTCGGTTCTGTCGGCGGCGCTGGCCTCATTCTGGGTATCCTGTTCTTTATGCTCCGCGGAAAGAAAGAGGAAGAAAACACCGAAGACAAAGAGGGCAAAGGTGATATCAGCCCACAAACCGATGAGAAGGACTATGCATACATTGCTCATCATGGCGGAACGACGATGAGTCGAGTGTCAAAACTCCGGATGCTCGGGAGAAGGAGCACGGACTGCCCTCCGGGCAATTGCCTAGCGATCAATCACCGGACGAGATGGAGGCGAACACGAAGCATGTACAAAAGCCGCCTGGTGAGCAGTAACGGCATACCCCCCACAAGGGTGGTTGATACTTTACAATGAGGTCCAACTCCAGTCACTCTCTGTCAACATACGATACCGCGCAGAACCTATACATAGTAATGGGGCTTGCAAGGAAAGAAAGCCATTGACGCCCCTTAGCATATGAAACAATATAGTAAGCCACCGCCACAACCAGAACCACACCACTCATAGCGGAACTGCCCGTCGCTGAACAATTCCATTGATACGAGCATTATGAAAGAAGATCTGACATGCCGATCCACTCTGCGGCGCTGACGCCAAATCACCCGAGTTGGGGTGGAGACTGGCGGCTGCATGATGGTGTCATGTAATCGCCTTACCGCCGAAGAATCCTGCGGGTACCTCACAGTACACTGCAGTACCAGAGTACCGCAGGGATCGCATTTCTTTGACAATTGCGTTAAAGTGACCTGTCCGGTGGATTCCGCTCACCTCTACATTGCATCATTCATTCCCAACAGGACTGTCGACTGGTGGATGTTTGATTCCGCCATAATGCCACTTACCTCAGTCATGCCAAACAGGTCAGTGGCTGGTATCTCCTACGACACCAAACGAAACAGCGCACAAAGGGATGTAGGATACAAAATACTTCCTACATATTGGTGTACAGTACGCAAGAAGATGGGCGTGGAGAGCTCTCCACTCACACTCAGTCAATTCACAATTGATTAAATTCAATTCCATCTCTTCACCAAGGGAACCACCAACTCCACCCCAATTCAAATCAAACTGAAATCCACACCCACCCACAGATCCCTAAACCCTCTGGCGCAAACCAAATAGCCTAATCCCCAGAACCCACCGCAGAAGCCAAAACTAATCATATCCACCAATCCCCCGTCCATGCATCCACCTGCACAGATCCCAATTCTAGGTAAATTGAGCAGAGCTCCATAAACGGGACCCGGATCCTCTGGATGGAGATCCTACATAGTACCCAGTACGGAGACAGGAGAGGAACAATCCACCCCGAAGGAATCCTTTGAAACTCAATATCCACCACACCACACACCACACCACTCACGATAGCCTTGTCACCCGGCCACTAAACCTGACCTAAATGCCACGGAGTAGCTAGCTAGCTAGCAAGGTACTAGTAGCTACCTACCTACCTACCTACCTACTGGCCCAACCCAAGGACCCGGGTTCCCTTAACTTTCCACCACTTCCGCACACCCTGACTCAGTACGGCGTATACCCGTAGTAACGACGGTCATGACAAGGACAAGGACAAGGACAAGGAAAAGGACATGGATGGACCCTCCTGCTCCTTCCCTTCTCCCCGTATCCTTCCCTCACACAATGATGGAGTAAGGACTACGTAGCTCCCAGCCAGCTTCCTTCTCCCCACCCCTTCCTCCGGCCCCATTCTCCCCGCCCAGCAACCCACCCCCCATCCCATTGACGAATCAGTCCCCCACAACAGCTTCGTCTGCTGCAGGGTATCTGCTCACGATCTACCGACCGACAGGACCTCCGCTTCCTTCTCCCCACCGCTCCCAACCATCCACCGAGGAGGCTTGCACCACTAGCCCATCTGGGTATTTGTTCTGTGACAGTGTCTACCACTACATAGTACTTCTTGTCCATCTATTATTATTCAGCCATCCGTTCTCTCTCGGGAGGGCAGGGTCCCCTCCCCAGCCCCGCTGTGGCTTTTGATCATCAAACGGACGGGTGAAACAGTCGACAGCCACGTCGTCGAGATGGAGTACCTACACGAGGTGGAGAATCCATGACTAGTGTCTGTCTGTCTTTCGCATCACAAAACTTGTTGCTATGTACTATGTATATGTACTCACTATGTCTTATGTACATCATCGAGATGACAGGTGTTTGTTCGATCGAACCACAGCACCACACCCTGCAGTGTAGGCATAGCTTGTAGCTACAGGTATGCAAATGTTCTTATTTACTGTCTGTGTCATGTATGAGAAAATCTCCGAGAACAAGAAGAAGTCAATAGACAGAGTCATGATATGTAATTAGATCGATCGATAGATGTATTTGTACAAATTTCCATACTATACAGCCTCCCCCATCTTCCATGTATCGGGGAAGAAACCCAAACCTTTGCAAACCCAACCAGAACCAGCCCATGCAAATTCACAAAGAGTATAAAACCGAACAAACGTGCAGACATCAATCATCGCGTAGTAATCGTACAGAAACGGGCAGGAAGTATAGTACATCACGGAAGGATTCGTCACACAGGGATGGAAGCCCCATCCACGTAATCCCAAAGAGTCAAGTCAATCAGAACGCATGCATAGCCCATATGAACCCGAACTTGCTCTTTTTTATCGGAAAATGCAACCAATTTTAAACCACCCAATTGGAAAAAACCACAAGGAAAAATCTCTAAGACCCACGAAACATGCTGATGACAATCAAATAGAATTCGGAAAGAGAGCCTGCTGTCATGAAAGAAAACACCGTTGCCAAGAGAAAAGAAAAGAATGAATGCGAAATAACATATGCGTCATCAAACATCTCAACCGATGTTATGGAGAGGGAGCGCTGCGCGGGAGACATCCACTGCATGACGTCACTCCCTGGGAGACCCCATGATGTCATCAGCCCTTCCCCCAGGCCGCA
>JASHHO010000070.1:12500-14389 GCA_039763685.1 Aspergillus micronesiensis | reverse complement strand
TGTCGCCTGCCGCGGCCAGCGACGTCGGGCTGGCCCCTGCAGCGCCTAGCCTCTCCCACGCAGGGGGCAGGCCAGAACGCGGGGGGCCAGGGCCCGAAGGCAGCCCCCCCGCGGGCGAGAGAGCAAGCCAGCAGGGGCTGTCGCCTGCCGCGGCCAGCGACGTCGGGCTGGCCCCTGCAGCGCCTAGCCTCTCCCCCGCAGGGGGCAGGCCAGAACGCGGGGGGCCAGGGCCCGAAGGCAGCCCCCCCGCGGGCAAGAGAGCAAGCCAGCAGGGGCTGTCCGCGCGTCGCGCAGCGCGCATGGCTGCGGGGGCCGCGCGCCGCGCCCAAGCGCCCAAGGGCCCCCAAGGGCCCCAGGCCCTCAGGCCCCGCGCCCCAGCGCCCAGCGCGGGCGGGCGCGCGCGCGCGTGTGTGTCTTTGAGGGGCGCTGCCCGGGCGCCGGCCTGGTGGCCGAACGTAGAGGCTCCCTAAAGAGCAATAAGTGTTATTTCAGCTCTGCAGGGGTAGACACTACTAGTCCCAGCTGTCACCCCCCCTCTAAAAAATTCATTTCTTGGTATTTTGAGCTGAAATTTTGCACAGAGGTTGGCAAAAATCCAATCCAACTTTATTAATTTTTCCAGAATTTTTTCGAGGTCGGGAAGTATTTTTTTTAATTTTCCACCATTAAAAATCGAGTAAATCCGAAAAATAGGAACCGGCTCGGAATGACCCCAAATTCAGTGGCAGCCTCATAAAAATATGGCTGATTTACTGGATTGGTTTCATGTGAAAGCACGACGTTTTCTTGTTGCGAATGCAGGAACCCCAGCAGCTCGCCTGCCGCGGCCAGCGACGTCGGGGACGCTGGCCTGCGCTGTCGAGCCCGCGGGGGCTGTCTCCGCGGCAGGCCCCCCCTGCACGGGGCATGACAGGCCACCGCGCTGGCTCGTCCAGCGTCGACAGTCCCTCGTCCAGGTTTCGATCGCGCCAAGTCGAACCCATGACCTGCACAAGCCGTCGCGTGCTGCCGAATTCGCATCTGCGTGTAGGCTGCCATTTTCCACGCGGCAGCCCCTGTTCGTCGAAAAATCTGCGCTGCCGATTTTCCCCTGACGAATTTTCCTGCCTGGCCCGGCCGGTCCAGCGTCCAGCCCCTGTTCGTCGAAAAATCTGCGCTGCCGATTTTCCCCGACGAATTTTCCTTTCCTGCCTGGCCCGGCCGGTCCAGCCTCCAGCCCTGTTCGTCGAAAATCTGCGCTGCCGATTTTCCCCGACGAATTTTCCTGGCCCGGCCTGGACAGCCCCTGTTCGTCGAAAAATCTGCGCTGCCGATTTTCCCCACGAATTTTCCTGCCTGGCCCGGCCGTCCAGCGACAGCCCTGTTCGTCGAAAAATCTGCGCTGCCGATTTTCCCCGACGAATTTTCCTGCCTGGCCCGGCCGTCCAGCGTCCAGCCCCTGTTCGTCGAAAAATCTGCGCTGCCGATTTCCCCGACGAATTTTCCTGCCTGGCCCCTGCCAGTCCACGTCCAGCCCCTTTCGTCGAAAAATCTGCGCTGCCGATTTTCCCCGACGAGCCTACTTTCGTCAGCGTGCCCCCCTGACGAATTTTCCTGCCTGGCCCGTCCAGCGCCCAGCCCCTGTTCGTCGGAAAATCTGCGCTGCGATTTTCCCCGACGAACCTGCAGCTGCACAAATCTGCGCTGCCACTGCCCCATTGTCTGGACCAACAGTCTTTTCCATCAAGCCCTGGACTATAACGTCCAGACTCATCGCCAGCACCTGCTGCCGATTTCTGCCGACTTTGCCGATTCTGCCGACTTTGCCGATTTCGTCGGCGCTGCCGATTCCAACACTGCACCCACCGTGTCTAAACCAGCGCTGTTTCGTCAGCGTGTCCCCTTGACGA
>JASHHO010000070.1:0-2500 GCA_039763685.1 Aspergillus micronesiensis | reverse complement strand
CCGACTTGCGAGCAGGGGCAGCGGCCACCGCCGGGGACGTCGCGGCAAGCAGAGGCCGCGCAGCAGCTGCCAGCACCTTGGAACGAGCACGGCAAATGAATGCCACGCCCACGCCGCAGATAAGCAGCCCCAACGCGCCCGACGGCTTGGAGCGGGTCCCGAAGACGGTGGCCGGAATCGGGTCGTCGCCGGCCGGAAAACGGGTCATCGATGCCGGCAATACTTCGGGCCATGAGGCCCCCCACTTTAGTCCGAGTGTAGCAACAGCCCTCATATCCCCCGCGGCAGGCCTATGGGCGCCAGCCAGCGCCCCAGGGCCAGTCAGGGGGCACCCCCCTAAAGAGCAATAAGTGTTATTGCAGCTCTGGCAGGGGTAGACACTACTAGGTCCCAGCTGTCACCCCCCCTCTAAAAAATTCATTTCTTGGTATTTTGAGCTGAAATTTTGCACAGAGGTTGGCAAAAATCCAATCCAACTTTATTAATTTTTTCAGATTTTTTCGAGGTCGGGAAGTATTTTTTTTTATTTTCCTACCATTAAAAATCGAGGAAATCCGAAAAAATAGGAACCGGCCCGGAATGACCCCAAATTCAGTGGGCAGCCTCATAAAAATATGGCTGATTTTACTGGATTGATTTCATGTGGAAAGCACGACGTTTTGTTGTAGGAATGCGGGAACCCCGGCATGTCGCCTGCCGCGGCCAGCGACGTCGGGCTGGCCCCTGCAGCGCCTAGCCTCTCCCACGCAGGGGGCAGGCCAGAACGCGGGGGGCCAGGGCCCGAAGGCAGCCCCCCCGCGGGCGAGAGAGCAAGCCAGCAGGGGCTGTCGCCTGCCGCGGCCAGCGACGTCGGGCTGGCCCCTGCAGCGCCTAGCCTCTCCCCCGCAGGGGGCAGGCCAGAACGCGGGGGGCCAGGGCCCGAAGGCAGCCCCCCCGCGGGCAAGAGAGCAAGCCAGCAGGGGCTGTCCGCGCGTCGCGCAGCGCGGCATGGCTGCGGGGGCCGCGCGCGCGCGCCCAAGCGCCCAAGGGCCCCCAAGGGCCCCAGGCCCTCAGGCCCCAGCGCCCCAGCGCCTAGCGCGGGCGGGCGCGCGCGCGCGTGTGGTCTTTGAGGGGCGCTGCCCGGGCGCCGGCCTGGTGGCCGAACGTAGAGGCTCCCTAAAGAGCAATAAGTGTTATTTCAGCTCTGGCAGGGGTAGACACTACTAGGTCCCAGCTGTCACCCCCTCTAAAAAATTCATTTCTTGGTATTTTGAGCTGAAATTTTGCACAGAGGTTGGAAAAAATCCAATCCAACTTTATTAATTTTTCCGGATTTTTTCGAGGCCGCGAAGTATTTGTTTTAATTTTCCTACCATTAGAAATCGAGTAAATCCGCAAAAATAGGAACCGGCCCGGAATTACCCCAAATTCAGTGGGCAGCCTCATAAAAATATGGCTGATTTTACTGGATTGGTTTCATGTGGAAAGCACGACGTTTTCTTGTGCGAATGCGGGAACCCCAGCAGCTCGCCTGCCGCGGCCAGCGACGTCGGGGACGCTGGCCTGCGCTGTCGAGCCCGCGAGGGCTGTCTCCGCGGCAGGCCCCCCCTGCACGGGCATGACAGGCCACCGCGCTGGCTCGTCCAGGTTTCAGATCGCGCCAAGTCGAACCCATGACCTGCACAAGCGTCGCGTGCTGCCGAATTCGCATCTGCGTGTAGGCTGCCATTTTCCACGCGGCAGCCCCTGTTTTCGTCAGCGTGCCCCCCTGACGAATTTTCCTGCCTGGCCCGGCCGGTCCAGCGTCCAGCCCCTGTTCGTCGAAAAATCTGCGCAGCCGATTTTCCCCGACGAGCCTACTTTCGTCAGCGTGCCCCCCCGACAATTTTTCCTGCCTGGCCCGGCCGGTCCAGCCCCTGTTCGTCGAAAAATCTGCGCTGCCGATTTTCCCGACGAATTTTCCTGCCTGGCCGGCAGCCCATGTTCGTCGAAAAATGCGCTGCCGATTTTCCCGACGAATTTTCCTGCCTGGCCTGGACAGCCCATGTTCGTCGAAAAATCTGCGCTGCCGATTTTCCCCGACGAATTTTCCTGCCTGGCCTGGACAGCCCATGTTCGTCGAAAAATCTGCGCTGCCGATTTTCCCCGACGAGCCTACTTTCATCAGCGTGCCCCCCTGACGTTTTTCCTGCCTGGCCCGTCCAGCGCCCAGCCCCTGTTCGTCGAAAAATCTGCGCTGCCGATTTTCCCGACGAGCCTACTTTCGTCAGCGTGCCCCCCGACAATTTTTCCTGCCTGGCCCGTCCAGCGCCAGCCCCTGTTCGTCGGAAAATCTGCGCTGCGATTTTCCCCGACGAACCTGCAGCTGCACAAATCTGCGCTGCCACTGCCCCATTGTCTGGACCAACAGTCTTTTCCATCAAGCCCTGGACTATAAATCGTCCAGACTCATCGCCAGCACCTGCTGCGATTCTGCCGACTTTGCCGATTCTGCCGACTTTGCCGATTCTGCCGACTTTGC